>CM075191.1:3920554-3995554 GCA_037577475.1 Chaunax sp. Z400 | reverse complement strand
TCCTCACCTCTGACAGGACGTGGGCAGTATTAACACAACCATCCATCTTTTTTTTGTTATTGAGTTTTCATTGTTTTTTATTTGAACTGTGACTAACAGATAGCAGCTTTAGTTCCTGTCAGAACAGTCAAACACAGCCAGGAAGCCTTCTTCTCTTTTCACTGCTGAACATTCATTAAGATGTAAGTGTGTGTTAAAAACAAGCTGGTACCAGCAGGTGACTGAAGATGTTACTCTTAGACGGCCTCACTGTAAAGATACATGATGATGATGATGATGATGATGATCGATCAACAGATGAGTTATGACCTCAGTATGAGATGTGTAACAGTTTCTTACACCCAGAAATCTCTCAGATCCAGTTATATATGATTTAAATTATTTCAGCATTGAGTGTCAGAACAGACATTTTACATGTTTAGCAGGATTCCACTGAGAAACAATAGGTGATAATAATTAATTATTGACGAGCCACACTTTTAATTTAACAGGAGACATTTGGTTTGTAAGGATCAGATGACGGATCTCAAATTTGATTTGATTTTAAACGTTTTTATTTTTTGAAGTTTTTATACCACACAATTTATTTTTTTTTATCAGAGTTTTGCAATTGAATCTACTGATTTTGTGATAAATGAGTTTTTCTTTCTTAGCCCTTACTTTGTGAATGGATGTAATAGGATTGAACGTATAGGTAAATATGTGACGGCTCACACAAGTGTTAACACTCCTAACACAGCGCTCTGTTATAGATAAACACTCTGCTTTACCTGAGACCAGGTAGAAACCTGCTTGTTTCAACGTGAAACTCATTAACTTAGCTACTGTATTAGAACCTATGGGCACGAGCAAATTGAGCTCACAGCCTGCTGTAGAATAGAGAATATTTATACGTGTTGTACTGTCTGTGTGTGTTTGTCAGTATTCATTGGGATCTCTTATGTGTGGTTTTTGGTACGTTGGAGGCGTTTTCACACCAAACAGTTCTGGGGACCCTCTGACATGAACCCTAAATGGCCTTTTTATGCATTGTGCGACATACAGCAACAATCTCTCCACTTTTAAGGCTACTGTTACAAGCTGCTGTTTATGCGGTGAAGATTTCACAAATAATGGTTGACCCTATAACCAACCACCGTACACCTGAGTCACTTAAGGTTCCTCTTTTACTTGGAGACTCTGAAGTCGGAGCTAAAAAAAAAAAAAAAAGTTCCTCAAAACTCATTTCTACGTTACCAGTTCCTGCAGTGCAGATGCAATAAAAAAGGGAGGATCGTAGAATTATTTTCTAGAACTATGAACTGTTCCCTCTGGTCTGAAAACACCTTAAAGCCTGCCTCACACCACAGGAGAACCTTTTACAGATCCAGTCTGATCATTTTCTCTGTCGATCTCTCTGTCTGGTTACTGGATGATCATCTCTGCTGATGCAGAATCAGTGAGGAGTTTACTTTATATGTCAAATGCATATAAAACAGGACTTAGTCAATAATCACCTGTCAAATATCAAGTGTTACATTCCCTGAACGTCTCATGTGACTTCAGTATTTTTTAAGCTGGACGGTGGAAGTTGTGTTTATAGATATGTTAATGATAATGAAGCAGAGAGGAAGCTGATTGTATGTAAAGTTAACTCAGGTTGACATGAGCAGTGATCCAGGGTCAGAGGTGGATCTGTGTTGAGGCGAGGTCACACCTTTGACTTCAGAGTAAAGTAACAGAACTGTTTGGACGTCAGGCACCTGTGTCTGTCCTAAAAAGGACAGACACAGGTGCACAAAGGAGTCAGATGAGCTGAACATGACATGATTTTTAGGGTTGTGTTTGAGTTAAAGGACTTCAAGTCATTTACAAGGAGGATAACAGACACACAACAACAGAGACATTATTCAGTTTGTTCAGTATAAATAAGTTTCTCTACAAACTTTTAACAGGTACTTTCAGTTGTGGTAAACCTTGGCCCTGCTGTTACTTTTCCACTAGAGGTCTGAGATTACAGCCTTACCTAAAGGATCCCTACAGAGACGGATCTGTTGGCTTGTTTAACCAAACACTCCTGAGCTGATGCCTCATCTGTCTTGTCAAAATTGGCTAAATATTGAGCAATGATTTTGGAATAAACTCTTACTCGCTGTTCCTCTCAGTAAACTCTTAATTCTTTCTCCCATTCCCTCCACCACCTTCCTTCACCTGGTGATTTCACAGCAAGACAAAAGGGATCATTTTCCTAATGTTGTCAGACACTTAGAGTGACCATCTGAGCCTGTGTGCGCCAAAAAAACAAGCACTTTTAGCGGATGTAATTGTGTCATTTTTGAATTATTTATACACCAAAATGTTACTTTATGGCCCAGGTTTAAAAGTATTGTTGTAAAGACATCTTTATTAATGTCTTCACACAAACAGCTGTGCAAAATTTAGCTTTTTATTCAAATAGACCATAAACTTGTGGTTCGAATCAATACGTCTCCAAATGGAATAATTGTCTGTTGTGTGTCTGTTACTTCATACTTGCATGTCCTCAGTTCCTGCAGCTTTACTCTTCATGGTTCGACTTAACTGAGATCTGCTCCATTGTTTAGCCGTGAGCACAGATGCACCAGTACCAGCTCCAAAAAACTAACTCAGTTGTCAGTTCTCCTCTTCAGGCAGGTCAGAGGTCAGGCCCACTGCCCTGATGGAGAAACTACTCATTTTTAAAAAACCTGTTTGGAACCTTTCCTCCCTGTGTGTTTGTCCCAGTGTTGTGATGGGAGTCTGTTACTGGTGCATCCTGTTTTGAAGGTGCTGTGGATGTTGTAATAATGGGTTTGTTGAAAGTGATGGAGGTGCTGAACATGACTGACATGTCAGGTGCAGATGGACACTGAAAGTTGTCATATGGTCCATGCAGGACCCTTGTTTTTTAAAATTTTTTTTAAATGAAACACCGAATTCATCCCAGCAGAGAAAATAAAAACCTCTTTTTATGTGCATGACATTTATGTGCCAGATTTAAGGTACTTTTTTCTTCCTTTATTTTCATGTAGTTTATTTGGGAAATACTTGTTTACTCTGTTTTCTTGTTTTTCTCTCTACATAAATGTGAAACATGTAGTTACTGATCTCTACCTTTACATGGTCACTGATGAGTTCCTCTGTGATTCAGACAGAGGTCCCTTCAAACTTTAGCTTACTGGTTATATGCACCTTATTTCTTTGTTGAGGAGGGTCACTGAGACGTGAAGGAACAGCTGATCAAGTTTCAGAAGATCAACTGTATCCTCCATCTCAATGACCTCATCTGTGACCTGTTCCATCTGGTTTAAACTGTGGTAAAGTTTGTGTGTTTTTGTATTTTAGTGTTAAATAACTTAACCCTGTACATTGGATTCCTTGGCGAACCGCTTTGGAATAAAACTTCTTGTTTCCTACAAATTGTTTGCCATGTTTGACTTTCTTGTATCAATTTTAAATTTTAAATTTGCCAGTGTTAACAGTCAGGTTTGTACAAAGTCTTAGAAGTTTGTAAAAATAACCTCATTCTTTTACGGTAATGTTTTCATGGTTAGGATCAGGCTTCGGTTCAAATATACACATGGAAAAACTGACTTTCTACATAATTTGATGCTTCATCTACACAGTCATTTTAATATGTTCGTCATTATATTTATGAACTTAAAGCTGTTATACTAAACACGAACAGCTGGTAAAATAAAGTGACAACATCCATGGATTGGTGACGGTACAAAGGAAGTCAGCATTCTATTTATAATTGTCTTAAAGCCTTGAAACACTTGAAAGTAGGTATTCAGAATGAGGCGTTAGTTTCCCTGTCATCAACCACACAGTATACTGGGACAGATTGTATTGAGACCAGGCTGTGCATCAATGTGATGCTCATGTTTGCCCACTAGAGAGAGCTGTCAGATCAAATGGAGGAAAAAAAAAAAAAATCTCGAACTGAAGTTTTTAGTTTGTCAACAGAAAAACTCAAGAGTTCATTGTCATAGAAATCCTCATGAACCAGTTTCAGTTCTATAACAGTCAAATCAGCTTTGCTTTGTTCTGTCAGAGTTCAAGTGTGACACAGAAAATTAATATATTACATAATTCATCCTAAATTCAAATCCTTCAGATCACGTTTTCTTGCAATAAGACATCCATACAGTTCATACTGTGCTGGTGCTGTTCTGTTACCATGGAGCTTTAATCAGCATTTACTCTGGGCTGTAGTCGTAGAATCATTATGTTGGTGTTCTCTGAGAAACTCTCACTGCCCACCACCAGGAATATCAGAGGTCAGGTTCACCCATAGAGATTTTTATAAATCAGAGAAGAAATGTCTTTATTTTAGAATCATCTTAAACCTCCAACTCCCTTTAAAAGACCCTTTAATTCTGGAACAAAGCTAACCACAGATCCAGAGTAGGACTGAACCATTTAACCCTCACCACACTGTTTCTCTTTGTTTTAATAGGCTGATTATATCTAAGTATGACTATATAGGCTTTCAAATGAAATATGGTTTGAAATATTCCTTAATTAGAGCTGAACATTCGGTTTCCCCTGCAGTAAAACTGTTAACAAATCTTTTGCTTAATATTATATAATATTATTATAAGATGGCATCATAAAAACAAAAAAACATCAGCTCTACAAATGTATGAGTGTCGCATCATGATATAATGTAGCTTTATAACGAGTACATAAAGTATATTTTAGGAAAAATAAGATTTTGATATAGAGCATTTGACTCACTAAGATGTACATAGATGTTAAACAAAGGTATCATTTTAATATATCTAAACATTTTAGCTAAAAACTAGAACAGCACTCACCTATATGTTAGGTTTATTGGCAATCAGCTGTTTGCAAAAACCAAATCAAGAAAGAGCAGTTTAAATACATTCAACAAAAAGTCTCCTTTTCCTGACTCCCCAGTCTCTAAATGATCCAACCTGAATCTCATCCCTCATCAGAGACACATTTACAGATCAGATGGAGTTAAAACACTGAGCCAACCTTCATAGACTTACTTTAGCAGCAGAGTCCCAAAGGTTTTTCTGTTAAGGCCTAAATGTACATCAGGGCTCCATGAACTCCAAGACCTTCACCACTGCTGACCCAGAAGACAAGAGAAGTGGCTCCAGTAGCTCAGAACCATCTAGATCAGACCCAGAAGTTCTGGATGCTGTTCTGTGGAGCCATGAAACCAAAGTAGAACTTTTGGGGCCTCTGGATCAGCGGTATGTCTGGAGGAGGAAGAATGAAGCTGATGCTGAGAAGAACACCCTACAGTGAAGCATGGCGGTGGATCAGTGATGCTCTGGGGCTGCTTTGCTTCCTGGACCACTGGAAACCTGCAGCCTGTAGAGGGTCAGATGGATTCCATCAAGGATCAGGAAATCCTAGAAGAAAACGTCTTCATCTGTGAGGAAGATGAAGCTCGGCCTTCATTGGACGTTCCAAAAGGACAATGATCCCAAGCAGACCTCAGAGTCCACCAAGACTTGGTTTCAGAAGAAGTCCTGGATCATTCTAGAGGCCGTCACAGTCGCCTGACTGGAATCCATAGAAAATCTCTGGTGGGATTTGAAGAAGGAGGTTGCAGCAGGTAAACCAGGAATATTCCAGAACTGGAGGCCTTTGTCCATGAGGAATGGGCTAAGATTCCTCAGGAACGCTGCCAGAAGCTGGTGTCTGGATATGCAGCAGGTTTGCAAAGAACTAGAGATGCTGGTCATTAAGGGTTGGATCATGAAACCACTTTCCAGTAGTTTTTGTGACAATATAACCTTGGTGGAGGTAATAATATATTTAATGCACTGATTTTTTATTGGTAATTGGTTTTGTTTATTGATAAATTGGTTAATTGATTGTTTCAACTGTAGAAATGTGGGCTGAATATATTAAATTTCCATCCTACCTTGATCTATATTGAACATTATTATGTTTTCCCTCCGACTGACTCCAAACAGTTGATTTTGCAAACATTAGTTAGAATTGTGAAATTCTGTCTTAATCAAATAATGAAGTCAGTTGGAACTAATTTTATCAGGTGGCTTAATTGATCAGATTAACCACTTTTTTTTATCATCAAGACTAATTTTTTCAATCAATACGTCTCATCTGATTGGTGGGATTAGAAGTTTATGTGCCAAATGATATTAAATTCAGGGAATTTTCTGAATGCTAAGGTTTTGTGATTTGATGTGTTTGAGACAAAAGCATCTGTTCTATCCTTCCAAAAATCAATTCAGACGCGTGTGCAGCCGAAGACGCCCCCCCCACCTCAGAAAGCCATTATGGCCCCAGAAATGAGCCCCCCCCCCGAGATGTCAACATCTCGTCCCTGCCTTTGTTGCAGATTATCTCTGAATGAGTCATTCAGCTGCAGATGGCCGCAGCCTGTGGCCAATTTGTTTTCCATCATTTCTGAGGAGCGGCTGGTTAAATGAGCCCATCACTGAGTCTGCAGGCAGAAGACAAAGTCAGGCCATGAGCAATAATCACGCATGTATGGTGCTAAATAAAAAGCAAGTCATCTACAATTCAAATCTGCTCTAATTAGATCCAACATAACTCCATTATAGATTATGAACCACTGTTGATATAGTTATCAATACATCTGCTACAAATGGAAACATTTGCCTTGAATCAGTTTGAACCTCCTAAATATGAATGCTGTCATTTAGTGCTGTTGTTTTATTCTTTATTTATCTGAAACATTAGTTTCCCTAAAGTGGTTGCCAGACAATAATTTATGATCACACAGTATCGAACGTGAGAACATTCTGAACGACACAAATAAACCAAATGTAAAGATCAGAGGTCACAATTCATGAAAATAATATTTACAAGATTTTTCTTCCTTTTATAAAGCTAAAAATACAAACATCTGTAGCGTTTAGCTTCTCAAATCTGATTAGGGTTATATATATATATATATATATATATATATATATATATATATATATATATATATATATATATACACACACACACATATACATATAATGTTTATCTCATGTAGCGAGTATATTTATCCCATTATTTTTTATTATTTCATAAATACACATTTTATTTTATCCTACTACTGTATATTCGTCCTATTTTTATTATTGTCGTGACTCTTACTTAACTACTGTTTTTTTCTTATGGAGCTTCCCAGTATAAGTTTTCCACACGGTTGTCCTTGTGCAGCCAGTGTGACAATAAATATCTTGAATCTTTTCAAGACGATTTGAGACGTTGGGGCTTCTGGGGGCTTGGATTTCGCTGCAACACTATGTTGTTGTGACGCTCCAGAAATGTTTTCTGGGCTAAGAAACTCTCCCCAACTTTCCATTGGTATGGACCTGAATAGATAATGTTTTATTTTAACATAGGGGGGAAAACAGATGAATCAAGGTTTGCTGCAGCTGCAGATTTTTGTTTCATTTTTTGGTAGCAAAGAGTTTGGTGGCTCCAGCCTCCACCTCATCTCTCATGATTCAGTTTCTTTTCCTTGGTAAATACAGCAGTCACAAAAGCTGACAACAGTTTTCTCTGGAGATTAAAAAAAACAAAAAAAACAACACTCAGCCTGGCTCCATTTGAATTTCAGAGCCTTGCCAATGAATTCATAATAGACTTCTGAGTAAGCGCGGTGCCAGATTATGGCATTCCAGTTATGCCAATCTCACAGGAAGCAGCCTGGTGTGATGCCTTGGCGCTGAGCTGCACCACTTCTAACCCCTCCCTGCTTTCTGTAATTCTCTCTCCACAAACTGTTCCTCAATCAGATGCTTCAGCATGATCACGATTCCACCCCCCCACTCTCTCTCATGTCCATGTAGCTTTTTTCTTTCCCCAGGAGACGAGAGCACATGTGGGCGAGAGAGATAGACAGATAATTGGTAAGAGAGAGAGAGAGACTGGAGGTGGTGGCTCCTGTTATTGCTGTCACTGAATAGATGTGAGTTCACACTGGGTGCTGCTTCTGGTGTGTGTGTGTGTGTGTGTGTGTGTGTGTGTGTGGGAGGAGTCTCTGTGCTGTTATTTGTAAAGGCTTTTGATGGATGATTGCTGTGTGTGTGTGTGAGAGAGAGAGAGAGAAAGAGCGAGCGAGGGAGTCCCCCCTTTCTTTCTTTTTTTTTTCTTCCAGCGGCTCACTGTTCAGTGCACAATGACTCAATGAAAAGTGGAGGGGAGAGGCAAACACACTGTACGGCTGCAGGAGAGAGAGAGAGAGAGAGAGAGAGAGAGAGAGAGAGAGAGAGAGAGAGAGAGAGAGAGAGAGAGAGAGAGAGAGCACACAGGAGAGGAGAAGAGAAGCCAGTTGGAGGGAGCTCCAAAGCCGGGGACAAGAATAAAAAAGAACAGAAGAGGATACATGTCTTTTTCTCTCTGAGAGACCACTCTGGGATTAAGTGGCAGCTGTTCAGTCTGAGCTGAACTTCACGCGGCTGCACTGCTTTCTCAGAGCACTTTGTCCACTTTTGGTAGAGTCTGCAGCGGTGGTCAGTCATCCCAGGGACGGGACAGGTTGCTGCAGTGTGCCGGAGAGCTGCAGGAGAACAGGATGCCTGCTGGGAGAAGCGGGGATGGAGCCGGGTCAGGTGGCTTTGGGAGGATGATGCGGACGATGGTGGCATGGGGCGTGCTGGTGCTGGCGGTCGGATGGGGAGGCGTGGAGGCGTGCCCCGCTCCCTGCAGCTGCCTGGGGACCACGGTGGACTGCCACGGCCTGGGGATCCGCTCCGTGCCCAGAAACATCCCCAGAGGGACTGAGAGGCTGTGAGTAGTCCACACGTCATATGTTTCTACACATGGATAGAGGAGGGGAATCCTCGCCGCTCCTCACTTAAGGAGCACGGAGCAGTTTGGGTTCACGTTTTAGGTCCTCACAAGTCATCAAACATGCCTTTAACTGTGTGTGTTTGTCAAGTTTTACACTCATCCTTGAATAGAAAATGAGTCTTTTTTGAATTATCATTGTCGCTCACCCTGCAGGTGTTTCATGGTGTCCTTTGAGTGTATTTGAGGGCAGTGTCTCATGCTCTTCCTGTTTGACCATGCACACACACTTCAGCTCTCCAGTTGACTCCCAGGATTCAAAATACCATTCTGCAGCATCACTGCTCTTTTCTGAAATTCTTCCCTGTTGCAAATGCACATTTAATATTTCTGTAATTTCTCACACACTGTAAAAAAATCTTCTCTCATCACCATCAAGAGAAAATAGACATCCCTAACCTCTTCCTCCTCTCTGCCCTCTTTTCTCTTTGCTTCTCTCTGACATGTTTCAAATGTAGAGCTGCACACATTATTGAGACTGTCAGACGACTGAAGGGGGGGGGGGTGAATCCATTTAAAGCAATTTTCCTGCTGCCATCACTTAAAAATCCTACATGAAGCTAGCAGTATTTGGAAAGTTACTTTTTAAATGTAATAGGTTACAAAAATGTAAGTTACTATCTACATTACTTCATCAAAGTACTGCCATGTATTACATTTACTCAACAAACGCTATGAACAGGGCAACAGAGATCATTAAAACATAAATATGTACTGGATGGAACGACAGAACATGGAGCTAAATGACATCTTCAACATGACAAATATCAAATCAATGTTTGATCAAATGAGGTTTGGTCTTATAAGAACAGATTCGTACTCAGACTTATTAGTAATTAGTAATGAGCTCCAGGATACAGACTTATAGACTTGTAACAGTTTGCTGATGACATGCACCTGATAACAAAAGTCTCTTACAGCCAACTTTGTAAGCAATAAACTCTACACATTTCTATAACATGGAAGAAATGATTCTGCTAACTGTGTGTTAGGAGCTATGCCACAAGCTAGCATCAGATAATGTTGTGATTTAGGCCTGTCACAATGATTTGATCATCATCTGATCGGGATTATTTGAGCTACTCTTCCATTCATCTGCGTTAAATCAGCTGGATGAAACAGAAATATATAATATATATAGCATCTGACTGGCGCTCTTTGATGATGTCATCTGGCCGTGTCTCACCTTGCGATGAGTGGAGAATAAAATTTAAAAAATGCTTACTGCACAACATAACAACATACATATAGCAACCATTTTTGTCTTGGCTGCCAACAGTTTGATTATTAACTATGATTACATTGATTTTGTAATTTATTTATATGTAATAATTACTCCTCGACACTCCCAACGACTATATTCTGTATTCTAAGACATTGCAGATCCAGTTTTCATGCTGCTTTGAGGAATGACACAGATCAGTGTAATTGAAAGTCTAACTTTGTACACATGCTGCCCTACTGATCTCATTTAGATGAGACTTCCAGGAATAAGACATCTTGCCCCTCACTGGCACACCGAAGCTGTAGCGTGGATCATGTCCCAGCTGATGTCATCTGTTTCTGGTTCAGCTGGTGGCTGTTTTCATTCTTATAATGTTAAATAAGCCTGATGTGATGATGCTGTACTACCGCCCTTCAGTGTTTGATTCTCATGGAAACCCTCCTGTCACAGACTGAAACATCTAGCTGTGACATCAAACCACTTATTCACAGAAATAAGGAGGATGCACTGAAAAATAAATCCAGAAATTCAAGACATCGATATGTTAAAACCTTTTCTTCTAACCTAAAACATAAGAACAGTGTGGATGTAAAGACAGAAACACTTTATCTATACACTATTGGTACAGTATGGGCTCTCAGTGCAGGGTGAACATTCATGTGTTTGTACATTGTGTATGTTTATTTCAGGTTCTAGAGTGCCTGGGTGTGAATAATTGATGATTGTCAGCAGAGATACATTATCCTTCTTCCTCTCCGGTGTACTGTAGCGTGGAAGATGTTTTCCCCTCTGAGGCTGATAGCTTTATGATCGGGGGACGAGGCCTTGGGCCCCCTGGTCAAAGAGAAATGGCCTGGAAAAAGCTGTGAGCCTGCAGACCGACTTGCTTGTGTTTTTACATCGCTGGACGGTAAATGTTCCTCTGTTGATGGCTGTTCTGGCTGTACACAGTGATGGTAGCTGACAGACAGACAGGTCGTACATGTGGGTACAGAGTTGTTCAGTAGAAAAGAGAGGTGTGTATTTTATTTTATAATTTCTATTATTATTTGACTTTACGCCTGGATCTTTCTGCAGAATGTCATCCTGATACTGGTGACATCCAACAGCTCTTTTGGTCCTTTTTTTGAGTTTTTCACTTTTTACACCTGACTTTTTAAAAATAAAACACCAAAAATGATAAAAGAAAAAGACGCATCAAGCAAGAAATCAGTTACATGAAAATGGTTGAATCCACTACCCCCTACATGGGAAGATTGGCACGGATTCATCTTGGAAATATTTAAACTGGAAGAACTGACTCACTATTCACTATTTGAGAATTCAAAAAGACACATTTGACCAAATTTGGAACAAATGGATCGAATGTTTAACCCCAATAAGAGCAGACTTTGTCTGACCTGCCTGCTGTTTCATACTCTTACCCTGAAATAAGAAAAGTAGAAATGTAAACCTGGTTCTGTTTTTACTATAATGTATTCATTATTATTATTATTTTATTATTATTATTATTATTATTATTATTATTATTATTATTATTATTGGTCATTATTAAATATACATTTTTAAAATGTTCTTTTTATTCATTTTCCACAGTTTATATTTTTTCTTCTATAAAAAGCTGAGTGTCGAATGTTAAAAGGTTTTAACTACAAGAATTGCAGGATATTGCACTGAATAACCAGTGAAGCAAATGTAATGTATAAAAATATGCAATTATATGTCCATGTAAAAATACGTTCTTCAAGTAAAAATAAAATAAAATAAAATAAGTACCTCAGTATATTCTCTACCAGCTGCATGAAATAACCAAATCAGAATAGAAAAGGTTGTCTTTTCAGAAACCGGTGACAGGTTTCTGAAAAGATGGATGGATGGATGGCTGGATGGATCTGTTCTCAGATCAGCTTCATTTGGAACAATCAAACAGTCGTACATGTCTGCTCTGCCTGCTCTGCCCCAACCCTCCAAAACATTCCATGGAAATCAGTTCAGTTACACATTTTTCCATCTGTGCAGCACTCCTCCTCCTCTTCCTCCTCCTCTTCCTCCTCCTTTTCCTCCTCCTCCTCCTCCTCCTCCTCTTCCTCCTCCTCCTCCTCCTCCTCCTCCTCCTCCATGCAACAGAGGATTAGGAGTCGGGCAGAGGTAGAGGGTCTGTCAGGTGTGTCTGCACCTCTGGTTGAATTCATGTTAGGCTGAAACACGCTGGTAATACTTAAGGGACTAAATAAAGCAGCTGCTTCTTGTGCCTTACTTTGTACCATTCAACCAAAGGGAGTTGAAAAATACATGCATACATACAACACAAGTCCATTTTGTTGGGATGGTGACAGGACAGACTGACCATCGAGCAGTTACTCGGTGCAGGTTTAACCTTTTAACCCCTGTTTCCTCGTCCCAGAGCTGTGACTCTACCATCCTAGCCTCAGACAGGCTGATCCCTGCAGTGGAGAGCAGGAACTCATTAAAGAGCTATTTGTTAAAGGGCTTGTCGCCCAATTAGCATGTAAAGTGATCTGGGTGTGTGTGTGTCAGCTGGACAGCTACTCAGTGGTGTGTGTACAGTATTCCCTGGGAGACAGACGGCAAAAATAGGGTCATTCATCAAGGTGACTGCACCAGTTAAACACTCGCTCCTCTTTGGATCGTCATGGCAACGCAGAAAAATGGATGACCCTTTGGCTGCCGGTGAGCACGGCTTTTTGATCTGAGAAAGCAGTGATGGTGAGTGTATGGGTGTACGTCTCAGACGCGTGCTTTTCCCCAGTTACTTCTGCCATGCTGATGCAGATCTTATGTTCTCACTAGGGATAGACTGATTATGGGATGTGATGTTCAGGAAGCTTTTTTTTTTTTTTTATTTTTATTTTTTTTTTTAACTGGATGAATTTCCATGAAAATTAGTGGAAGGGCCAGGCAAGAATCAATTAATGAATCAATCAATTAAGTTTTCAGGGGCAGATCCGGATGAAGGACGGAGATTGGAAGATGTTTTTTTTTTTAGTTTTCACACTCAAAAACGGCTGAACTGATTTTTATGAAACTTTGTGGAGGGGCAGGACAGGGGTCAGGAAAGGTCTGTGCTCTACTGAGTTTTACTTTTAGTCTACCATTAATTAACTACCAAAGTTTTTTGATTTCCTCAATGGGTTCTGCCATCTGTCACCTTGATAACTAATAATCAATATCAGTATCAGCCCTAAAAAAAACAAACATGACAAACATATTGGTCAGTCTTTAGTTTGTGCTGTCCAAAAAGTTGTAATATTTATGTCCTCCTCCCATAGCTTGGTAAAAAGATTGAGATCTGCTGATTAAGCACATTAGTGCCTCAAAATAAAACTGAGCATTTATTAGTATATTGTTATTGTTAATATATTGATGTCTCCTTCTCTGCAGCTCACAGTAAGTGAGGTCCTCTCGTTGATGAAGACAGCTCAGAAAGTGTTTACAGTAATAAAGAGGAAACAGAAAGCCATCGATAATTTACCAATAAAAAATACTCTGCTACGGGTAAAAGTATTGATTTGTTGTTGTTTGCACTGATTTTGTTCTCTTCTTGCCGTCTAGTGTAGTAATATATATATACTGGACTTACATGTTTCTTTGTCTTTTTTGTTGTTCATCAAAATTTGACATGTCATTAATTTAAATGATTCAGGTCACAAAACATATCTGGATCTTTGCAGCATAAACAAATGAAGAAGATGGAGAGACGTGTTTTAAAATGACTCCATAATCCAGGTGTTCAGAAACCCCCAGATCCCAGATCGATTTAAACATTTTCTTTTTTTTTAAGCTGAAATCTTCGCTGTAGCTGCTAAGCTAAATGCATTAGCACACGCTCCATCAGAGGCAGGTACACCACACGCACTGAACATGTACTCATGTGCTGACGTGTTCTTTTAAACCCCATTTTAGCAGGTGGAGTCTGCGTCCTCAGACCCCAATACATGACATGAAATAAACACACTTGTCCATTTAGTAGTCAGTAAACAACAATCACACCTGACGACATTCTGCATGATTCAATCTACAGAATGGTATGATTTTAAAATATAAATTCATTAATGCTACTTTTAAAACCAAACCGTAACCCTTTGGTGTCCCAAATAGAGCTGAAGCGTCTCCATGACAACTCAACGCAAAGCTACGACTATAGGATGTCTTTAAACAAAGTGTCAACGTGTGTTTGTACGAACATGAGAGAGTGTGAGAAAGTGCAGGTCGAGGTCTGGTCAGACTGATGTCTCATTATAGGGCCAGACTGTGTGTGTGTGTGTGTGTGTGTGTGTGTGTGTGTGTCTGTGTGTGAGTGTGTGTGTGTGTGTGAGTGTGTGTGTGAGTGTGTGTGTGTGTGTGTGTGTGTGTGTGTGTCTGTGTGTGAGTGTGTGAGTGTGTGTGTGTGTGTGAGTGTGTGAGTGTGTGTGTGAGTGTGTGTGTGTGTGTGTGTGTGTGTGTGTGTCTGTGTGTGAGTGTGTGAGTGTGTGTGTGTGTGTGAGTGTGTGTGTGAGTGTGTGTGTGTGTGAGTGTGTGAGTGTGTGTGTGTGTGTGTGTGTGTGTGAGTGTGTGTGTGTGTGTGTGTGTGTGTGTGTGAGTGTGTGTGTGTGTGTGAGTGTGTGAGTGTGTGAGTGTGTGTGTGTGTGTGTGTGTGTGTGAGTGTGTGTGTGTGAGTGTGTGTGTGTGTGTGTGTGTGTGTGTGTGTGTGAGTGTGTGAGTGTGTGTGAGTGTGTGTGTGTGTGTGTGAGTGTGTGTGTGAGTGTGTGTGAGTGTGTGTGTGTGTGTGTGAGTGTGTGTGAGTGTGTGTGAGTGTGTGTGTGTGTTTGTGTTTCCTGGATACTCACAACAGAAACAGAAACAACTGAGCCTCACAGCAGCGACTCACACATTCTCAGATTTTTTAATTCTGTGGCATCATTTTATGAGAAGAGAAAAGTGTTATTCAAGCCATGAACGTATGTATTTGTGTTGATGTGTAGCTTCCAGTGAGGTCACTCATTGGGTTTGAACGGGATTAGAACTAGCGCTGGAGTGAGTAGAGAGCAGAAGGGTCCTCATGCTCACTTTAACCTCGGCCTAAAACCTCCTTAAACCCTAAAGTTTGTGCCAAAATGGAAGTTAGATAGGTCACGATCATGATGTTCATGATCAACTCGTTTTATGCTCCTCTGTCTTTTTGGAGGTGCTAAGCTCCTCAAATACTCCTTTAATTCAGGATGAATGCCAAGAACTGGAAAAGCAGAGGTGCTTTAAACTGGTTTCAGTGGTTCTGACAGCTTGGAATGACTTCCTGAAACAATGGAAGGATTACACAGAATAATCCAGACCTCACTGTGGGCAGTTTGCAGGTTTACAGCGGAACCTGTTGAGGATTATGTGGATTATCCTGACTGACCTGGACATTGTTTCTGGAGAGACTTTTAGCACTGGCTAAGACACCATGTGGTGGTGGGACAGTGGTGTGGTGGTTAGCATTGTCGCCTCACAGCAAAGAAGGTTCTGGGTTTGAAACCCTGAGGCCTTTTCGGTTCATGTGTGTGTGTGTCTGCGGGGGGTTCTCCCAAGTTGATCCAACACACCCCCAAATCCAAACACATGCAAGATGGTTGTTAGTCTTTCTCCAGGGTGTAGCCTGCCCAGTGGCCAATGACAGCTGGGATAGGCTCCAGCATTGATGAGTGGTTATAGAAGATGGATGGATAGATATATGTATTCATGCTCAACCTTAAAAACATCCTTCGTCTGTACTCTGTACTCATTTTATCTGTATTTGTGCACGTTTTCTTACAGTTGAATGAGATGAAGCAGCAACACTGGAAATCATTTGGGGCAGTGTAGCAAGAAACAACAACAAATATCTACAGACACAATGAAGAAGAAAAAAGTAAAAAAACAAACAAACAACCTATCCGTCCACATGTCACCATGTATTTATGGCCTGCATCACTGCCTCCGCTTTAGCCTCTTTTATTTTAAAATTAGCCACATCAATGCAACCTCCTCCGACCAAATGTATTTTATTAGGATAAACGCCTTGAGATGAATCATCTTGTTTTGGAGGGGGTCCCATTTTGGTTGCTGTGGAAACGTTTGACCCTTCACTGCCCTCTTGTGGATGTATTGCTTAGCATCAATGCTAACGTGAACGCTGCATGGAAGGATGTGGCCGTTGACGGATACATCGTTTGAAATGGACGCATTCATTTTCAGATGTAGACGGAGTAAAAATGAGCATTTCGTGGGAAAACATCAGTGACGTGTTGAGCTCATATGGAACATTTTTATTTAGATGGAAACAGTGGCGCGTTGAACACCATGCTGTGTTATTAGAGAAGCAAACTGTCTAGTCTACCTTTTTAATAGGACAGCTGCTGAACGCAGAATGAGAGCAGACACATCACAGCCTGCAGCTCATCATTTCAACAACACATGTTCCATAGCAAAACATTTGTCTGTTTTCAGATTGATGAATATGATCGTTTCTAATATTTGGCAAGATGATTTCTGTTCAGTAGCTGCAGTATCCGTCTATCACTTCCCAGTCTCCCCCTTCCTGCCTCTCTCCCCCTTCCTGTCTCTCAGCTTCATTTCCACTGACTGCCACCTCACCTTGTCTTTCCATCTCTTATGATCATCTCACCATTTCCCCTGCAGCCCCTCAGCGGCAAAGATGCACCTAATGAAGTGTCATTAGACGTGAGTGAGTACGTGTGAGCTCACTATTATCAGTCACATCCACTGTGTTGCATCTGGGGAAAAGACAGGAGGAGGAGAAGGGAGCAGGAGGAGGAGGAGGAACAGGGAGGAAGAGTTGTTTAGGGCAGTAATCATGATATAAATTGCACTATGTTTTCTTCATTTTGAAATCCCATGTAGACTATAGCTTGACTTGACCTATGAATTTCTCCAGATACACCATTAAGACACAGTTTTGCATTAAAGAAGCCCCTAGCTGTAATCAGCGCTACACAATACATCACCCAAGGAGGAGCCACATGAAGTAATTTATCCAATTAACACGGCCAATCAGTTAAGATCACTATGAAAAGTGCCAACTTGTTCACAGGTCACAGTAAATAAAAACATAATGAATGTACACAATAAGGAGGGTTGTGTTGCACCAAGCAGGATTAATCAGGTCTTCAGCAAACAGCTACAATAACATGCAACCAATAGCATGCAAGGGTTGGTACGACACCGGAATATTAAACTTTGGTACCAGTGAAAAAAGAATAAAAAATTTTCGGCACACAAATAGGGTTTTTTCTTTCATTAACAACCTCCAGACAGTTCAGGTAGAGAAAAAGTCACAAACACATTTGGAGTAAAGTTAACATCTGTGCAGCCTTGGGCTTTAAATCTGACTGCAGTTCTTTCAAATGCAGATATCATATTGTTTTAAACATGGTTTTAGTTTGACTACCTTGCTTATAACCGATTGAACCCAAATATATTGATGAGACGTATGTATTGGCCGGGCCTACGATCAGGATGAAAGAAAAGAGGGATGGGTCTGTTACAACAGGCCTCAGTTACATTAGAGACGCAATGTTAACATAAAAACATACAAAAATATCAGTAGTTAATTACGTAGAATGAGAAAAAGAATTTTAACTATTAAAAATAACTCTGCGATTATAAGTTGAACCAACGTATTAGCTGATCATGATCTAAAATCATCACATCGCCCACCCTGAGTAAAATATAGGGTTGCTTGTACATCTGCAGCGCAGATGTTTCGCTCAGAACATTTCGGTTCTAATTTATCAATAAAAGCTGCTCGGAAACAGTATTTTTCTTTCCTAGTCAGGAAATGAGTTTTGTCTTCAGAGCAGGAGAACATTTGCTGCCACTCTCTGGTTCATTTACCAAGTATCTGGATGGGATGTCGGTCATGGGTAAGATCTCCATCCAAATGAAGCACCACAGGCCTGGAGAAAGAAACCTCCCACTCTGTTACATCCTGTAGTCTTTCCTCGTAAGACCAAACCACCTGAGGGTCGCACAGAATTACCCTGAATCTGGATTAAGACGGGCTTGGAGCTGTTACCATGGCACCATGTATCCTTTACAGCAGCATCCTGGCAGCAATTATTTATGGGCTGTGAAAGGTTTTAAAAGACATTCATTGCCATCTTCTGACGCAGCTCTACTTCAGCATCAGTGCTTCTTTGATTTTCTTCTCTCTGCCCACATCCCCCCCCCCCCGCTCTGCTTCCATGTCAGATCTAACAGTGGAGAGATGAGCTGAGTGGATCAACTGCCTCATTGCCCACCGAGGCGCTTTGTATGTGTGTGTGTGTGTGTGTGTGTGTGTGTGTGTGTGTGTGAGAGACGCGTTCTGCTTTAATGAGCCATTGTTTGGGAGAGTAGCCACTCGAGGGAAGTCTGTCGCTCAGCTGACCGTTGACCCCGCCATGCCGCACAAAACTCAATTACCCACGCCTCATCAGGGCTGCGTTTTGTGCTCCTCTCCTCCTTTGTGTCTCTTTCCTTGTCTTCATCCATCAAAGACAAATGTTATGAGCATGCTGCAGTTAGCGGCTGATCTGGTGTCAGTTTCTGAGCGACCATACATGCTCTCATAGCGTCGGACAGTGTGGTTACCTCTCTCCCGCCTGATCCTTGTTGGTCCTGTGCCGTCAAACTGTCAGGATCGTTCCACACACATCTAGGGAGTTCTTCTGGACCCCCCACCACGACCATCCTCCATCCATCCATCCTTCCCTCCTTCCCTCCCTCCCTCCATCCCAGCCAATCCCCTGTTTCTGCCCTTCCAGAACTGCTCCTGCATCATCTTGACTCTAGTGCAGAATCTGCCTGAGTCTGTGTTCTGTGTTACGTCTCACAGAAATAAAACAATTAGTCAATGAAGACTATGGTTTTCTTTAACATAAGCTACACACACTGACCTTATACCACTTCTCTGGCCACTGATAATCCATCACTGACAGGAGGCGGAGGAGGCAGAAGGTATGATGGCACCAATATCTTATATTTGTGTATCTCTGGGTTCCTGTAGTTTCTGCTTCTCGACTCTAATCCTGCTGAGTCCTCAGAGCGAGGGTCAGGATGACATATTCACAAACGGAACACGGATTGTAATCCTAATTACATAATAATAATAATAATAATAATAATAATAATAATAATAATAATAAGTAATTCAATGGAGAGCGCGGTTTATTAGGGTAGATTATTTTAATTGTTGGAGCAGACCCAGTCCCAGACAAATGGCGGTTGGCTGAGCTGCACTGGCTCATGCTGAACCAATCAGTGTGCATTCACTGTACATCTGGGCGAATCACTGTGCATTTAAAGGTTCCAATCAAGGTTCCTCTTGTGCTGGGAGAGCACCTACTCTGCAGCTAAAGCAGTCCCTCAAATCTGTGCCTGAATCCAGGCTCAGGCTACGGTAGAATCAGAATTTGGTTGCTATGATATGGATTATCCACGTAAGTAATTTGTGTTGCAAGTACATGATTTTGCGGATAGTAACTGAGTGTAAAAATAGCAGCAGGAGGTAGAGGACTTGCTGTGGTCCTGGCTCTGGATGAAGGGAAGGCTGGAGGAAGTAGGGAGAGAGGACGGACCTGCTGGTCTATGTGGGTCCCACCCCTCCTCTGCTGTGATTGGACGGCTATGTAAAAAGTGACAGTGACGAGCGCCGCGTTTCACCCAAAGTTGAACATTTACCAAAAAAAAGCCAAACATGCAGAAAAGACGCTCAGCGCCTCGTCAAGCTACTGGTGTTTGTAGCGTAGTGTAAATACGCAGCGCTCCCATTAATAATTAAACAAATACATGACCTCAGGATAAAACGCTTTGGTGGACACAGACTCTAACAATTATGTGGAGGATTGTTGGGCCTTGGGCTGAGCGCTCTTGTTTTTATTGTTTTCTCACCACAAACTATACAATAAAAAGTGGGTTCTGAGAATTAAGATATGACAAACACCTATGAGGAAGAGGAGGAATGAATATACCAACCATAAACTCTTTCAGTGCACATGGTTCTTGTATTAGGATGAAGTTTTCATAGAAAACACCTGAAACAAGCCGATCTTCACTGCAGAGCTCATCTTCTTTCATGAACATATACATTTCTTCTTCTTTCTTTTTTTTTTACTGCTGCTTTCTTTGCATTTCCATTAGTCAAGTGCAGATCCGGTTCACACACCCAAACCACAACATCCACTCTCTCCCTTTAAGACAGGACGGGACAAGGTCAAACTCTGCTCCACCCTTTACAGTACAGCAACATGACACTCACACACACACACACAGACACACACACACACAGACACACACACACACAGACACACACACACACAGACACACACACACACACACACACACACACAGACACACACACACACACACACACACACAGACACACACACACACACAGACACACACACACACACACACACACACACACACACACACACACACACAGACACACACACACACACACACACACACACACACACACACACACACAGACACACACACACACACACACACACACACACACACACACAGGTACGAGCACAGGGTTCAGCTTACCTCTCCTTCCACAAAGCCTCGTGGGAAGAGTGACATCATCCACTTTCTTTCTTTGCAGCTGTCCATCAAAGCAGACAATGAGGTCACAGGGTTAAACCCCTCCCTCTTGGAGAAGCCTCTACCACTGGGTTGGATAGAGTGGCTGCCCCAGTACAATATCACATAACACACTCTGACAAAGGTTTATATATAAAGTGTGTTCACAAAATGACTGGAGGGTCATTCACTTTTATGAAGACTTTAACGTCTAAACCTTTACAGAGAACATCTGGATTAACAGAATATGTCAGTGTGAGTTGATTCTAGCCGGAAGTGAATTTCAGTGGAGCTCACTCGTCAGGACATTTAAAACAATAAATAAATAAAACTACTAAAACAACACATGCAAAACAAATAATGTTGGTAGAAAACGTGGACTAACAGAAAACATTGTGCTATATTGTTAGGATAGACTAAAAACATGCAAAGCAGAAGCTCAATGGAAGCTGAATGGGTCAAACTGGGCAGACGTCGTAGTCAAGGTACAGCAGCTGGGATAAGATAAGAAAGAACTTTATTAACCCAGAAGGAAATTCTTGTGCCAGAGATTGTTCCAGAATTACAGTAACAATAAAATAACAACATTTTAAAACAAACAAACACACAATACAGTATTAAATATAAGAGAAAAATAAAAATATAAAGTGTTTGAGGAGTAAATACAAGAAGCAGCTATAGCTAATAGAATAACAATAGAAATAAGATGGAAATAGAATGAGTTTGCTGCTGTTTTTTTTAGAGTTTGCACTGGGACTTCATCTCATGATCTGACATACGTTTTAGACAAAGCTCAGAGTAAAACATGCGACTGAATCCTGCAGTTTTATGTTCATTTATGTACATTTATGCACACTAGTGCAGTGAACTGGCCACTATTAGCGGTGGGCATTTCAGGCAGAGGTAGCATCCAATTTAAAAGAGAATAACAGGTTGCTGTCATTGCTAACGGCTACTTATTGTGGACAAGGCTGAAACAAAAGTGTTCATTCTGAAAATAACATCGCAATCAAAGAGGCGTCCTTAGAACTGAGGAGGGATGAGATGTGAACCGTCTTCAGACCTCAAAAAGAAGTCCAGTTGTTTTTCATTTAACCTCTGAGGATCTCCGGTTTCTCTGTCCTCAGTTGTTTTTGAACATGAGGAACCAAACCGGACAAATACCAAGTGAGAAACACAAGAGGAAACAAATATATGCAAGACAGGTGAAAGGTGCACGCGAGAGAATGGATTACCACAGTTTGACTGTTGTCCTCTTTAGCACTTCACACATACTGCAGTCTTATATGCACACATCTCAACATTTCTCTCTTCATGTTATCTTCTTTCCTCTAGATTCTCTCCTGCATTATGTGACTCCACTGACTTCTGTCCATATGTTATTTTCTCATCTGCTCTTGTCTTGTTTGTTTTTCAGTGATCTGAATGGAAACAACCTGACCGTCATCATCAAGACAGATTTCTCTGGTCTCAAACACCTCAGAGTCCTGTAAGTCACATTTATTACCGGCTATACGTTGTTATACGTACAGTCCTTCAGTTTCTATTACAGTTCATACATTTTTATTGTTTTTTCCACTTTTATTACTTGTTATACATGCCTTTATTTTCTCTTTGGGTTATTCGAATTCTTAACACTTGTCTCAATCAACAGATTTCACATGAATTACAGCTTGTTCAGAATATAGCAGCCAAACTCCTCATCAGAACCAAAAGAGAGAACATTACCCAGATTTTAGCATCTCTTCTTTGACTCTGGGTAAAATTTTAGAATTGATTTTAAGAAACTGTATCCAAGTACATCACAGATCTTTGGACACCATACATGCCCAGTCGCAACCTGAGGTCTTCAGTCAAAGCTTTGCTAGACATTCCTTCGTTTAGACGGAGGGCCATTGGTGGCCGGACCGTTTCTGTCCAAGGCCTCAGTATCTGGAACAACCTCCTCGAGTAGATCAGACCGGAAGACTCCTTAAAAGAACACCCAAAAGTTCAGGGGCTGTTGACAAAGGTTCTACCATAAAACAGTAAACTTTTGTTGTGTTTTGGTAGTTTCTTTACACAACAACATTTTCGGGGGCTAAAAACAGGCTCCAGAGTATAATCTTTTGAAAACACCACCGTGACCGTCGTCAGGTAAACTGGCAAAGTACAACTCGTCCAGCTTTGAGCATGCTCATTACGGTTCCTGGCATGCATACTACAGGATCTGTGTGGACGAGGATCGTTTCCAATGTCTCCATGCAGCTGCTACAGTGTAAACTTAAGTCTCCAGAAACACTGCGATCCCAAATAGTTTAAAAAATGTTATTTACAACCTTTTGTGAAGCTGAAATCTTATGGCCTCTAAGCTAAAAGCGCTGGCGTTCACCCTGTCTGAGGAGGGGGCTCAAGCTCAAACATATGCACATGCACCGCTATATGAGACCAATGAGAATTCAAAATCTGTTCTTACCTCAGTGTTTACCTGAGACCCAAACATTGCGTACACCCACCTCAGACTGGGTATGCGCCAACATATTTAGCATAGAGGCTACAGGGAAGATTTCAGTTTATTCAATGGTGTAAATAACGCCTTCAAATCGATTTGGGATTCTTGGGCTTCTTCTGAAGGCTTGGATTATGATGTATGAGCTGTATGGAGTTTGTTTTTGGAGGATGCCGAAACCTTTAACCTTTTTAAAATCCCTCTTTAAGACACATTTTTATAGGCGTGCTGTTACAGAGTTTGGAATCTGGTTTTTTATGTTAGCTACTACATCTATTCTTACAAAGCATTGCCTTGTTTTAGATTTTTTTACTAATTTTTCTATTTCTATATTTAACTCCTTTTTGCTTAATGTCCAACCCTAACAACTAACCATCAAGATGCTTTAGTTGTTTTGCAATCATGTTTTTTTTTAACCATTTTATTTTGTCCTTTGTGGTTCTTTGAAAGATAAGTAATATTGACTTCTCTGTCAGGCTCCTTGTACGTATTCAGCAGGATTTCTTCCGCATTTCTTTGCTAGTTTCAGGTCAGGCAGGAATGTGGGAAACATGGCGAGTGATGCTTTACTTAACGGAGACACATGAGCCATCTTTAGCTGCTTGTTTGGTGTCAGTGTCAGTCAGATTTCCAACAGGGAGGGGTTTATCTGTGACCCTTCGACCTGGAAACACAGAGCCCTCTGGGAGAGGCTGCACTGATGCTGGTTTCTAGTGTTAACCTGAGGACTGGGACTGTGCTGAGTGTCATTGATGGACATGAGGTGTGAAAAGGGTGACATGTCTGGGACTAATGGCATCTCCGGAGGCCTGTTCAGAACAGATTAGCAGCCTGCTGCGGGCTCGTTGTTGTCAGGGGGGAATTGAGTGTTACACCAGTGGTTTACGAAGTGGAATTCTGTGGAGCGTAGTTATATACAGAAGAAATAATGTGTGCTGAGGGTCAGATTGTTCATTTTGATGAATACTTACCTCAGAAATCAGAGTTGGAGGAGGTTATATGATATATATGATCACTCATGCTTGTTTGTCTGTCTCTGTTTGTTTGTCCACGAGATATCTTGAAAAGTTGTGAAAAGATTAGAAGGAAGAGTTGATAATATTTTAAGGGTTTTGTTTTAACCAGGGTTGGGACAAATTATTTTAAAGTCCAGTCAGTTACTTACCTGGTAATATTTTAGTAATTAGTAACATTATCTGTTTACAAGAATGTGATGCAATCTGAATACTATTGGAATACTTAAACTAATTGTCAATATTTTGCTTATACTAAAATATTCCTTCTTTTCTCTTTAAACATCTCAAAACATATTAAACTAGACAGCACTCAGAGAGTGCAGACCTCCACCAAAGCAAATCAGGTCTCCAATTATGTCATTGCACCCAACAGAAATAGTCCCCTGATAGTTTAACCCTCATAATGTGAACCTACCCCTAGAATTTGGAATCGCATCGTTATCATTAGTCATTTGATATTTTTGGTATTATTGGTATTGAAGAAAAAAAGACTGTTTCACTGATGCCGGTTTTCTTCAGGATCTAGCTCAGTAACTTTTGAACATATGTCCAATTTGACACCAAACTGAATCAGCACAGCTTCAGCTACAACCTGATCTTAGTTCAAGTCTGTGTAACATTATTATTTGTTATCTCACAGTAGTGAGTTTTCTGTGAGCCCTATAAATTTAAACATTTTGAAAGACCAGAGCTGGAAAACTACTTGGATCCAGATCAGACTTTGATGTGTAATAGATCTTATTGGGATGCCATCATGTAAGTTTTGTCCAAGGATTGCAGGCATCATCCATAAAGTTAGAACCAAAAGTGTCAGAACTGCCCCATACTACAATGCTAAAGAAGACGATGAACCAGATCACCACCAAAATGTAAGGGATGGTTTCATGGGCCATACCCTAGCTCTCAAAAAAGATATGTCAAAGTCCGTCTACAGCCTTAGTATCCCTGCTAACAGACAGAAAAACAAACCAACAAACGCCGGCAAAAACATGACGTCCTTGGTGGAGGTAAAGATGGGGCAGATGCCATTATTGGTCTTAAAAGGTCTTGATGTGACGGTGAGTCATTTGTATGCTTTCTAGCCTCTGCTGCTTGATCTCCTCCTCTCATCTGTATGGGAGCTGGAGCTGGAAACTCTGGACTCCACTTTGGTTGACTATGAATAAAGACAAATATTTATGCCAAATGAATTTATGTGTGACTTCGTCCTGGATGTGACAGGAGACAGTGTTTCATTTCTATCTGTTCTGCGCTCTGGGAAGAAGGCGTTAGCTACTAGACTTAAAATTATGAGCATTATATCAGGCTGTAGAATAGCATTCGTCCTACTGAATAAAAATATTGTGGTTACTTTCAAAATTCTTCACACGCCGTGAGAAGGAAAATACTGAGTGGGAGTAAACCTTTAAGGGTAATTGACTAAAAAGTGAAAATACTGAGTGGGAGTATACCTATAAGGGTAATTGACTAAAAAGTAAAAATAATGTTTGAATCTGCCCCTTTATCCTGATCCACTCCTAAAGTTAATGGGTTCTTCTTTGCTCCATGCCCAACTTTTCCACCAAGTTTCATGAAAATCTGTTAAATAGTTTTTGTTTGGTCCAGCTAACAAACAAACAAACAAATAAACAAACCTCTTTGATAAAGGTAATAAAAATGTTAGTGTCAAAGTTTCATCAGTGATGAAATGCTCAGTAACTACTTACAGTTTACTCAAAACTATACTTAAATACTACTTTGAGGTACTTGTACTTTACTAATGTATTTCCATTTTCTAATACTTGACACTTTCGCCTCACCACATTTTGGAGTCAAATATTGTCCTTTTTACTTCTCACTTTAGTTTCCAGTTATTGTGCATTTTCACATTATTAATACAAAATATAAATAGTATTATATTTCATTACTATAATTATAAAGAGTTATTTTAAAGTGACCTTTATTTTGTCAACATTTGGACTATAATCGTCAGAGAAATGCTGAATGTCGGGTCCAGTAATCGGTCTATTCCTGGTCACTACCCAGCTCTGATTTGAATCTGCTGCTTTACTTTTTGCACTTCTTGAATCGACAGTGATGAATTTCACATTGCATTTATGCTTGATGTGTGTTTCAGTGCTTTTTGCATTCGTTTCTGTTTTCCTTGCAGCCATCTGATGGAGAACCAGATCAGTGACGTTGAGAGAGGATCTTTTGATGAACTGAAGGAGCTGGAGAGACTGTGAGAGCAACACACAGACACACAGAATGAAGGTGATATTTCCACCAAACTCACTGAAACATTTTATAATCCAACATGTTTTTTTTCCCGTCCCTCCAGTCGCCTCAACAAGAACCGTCTCAGCCAACTTCCAGAGCTGCTGTTTCAGAAGAACGAAGCCCTGATGCGACTGTGAGTCTCCAAAAGCTCTTTGTGTTCTTTACTCTGCTTGATGCTAAAGCTAACACCTTTCTCCCTCTGTCCTCTGTGAGGACCATGTATACGCTTACAAATATCACACTATCTCTAGCACTTCATAACGCTGCGATGGTCTGAGCTCGAGAGAAGACGTGATTTTCCTCAGAAACTAGAGAATCTGCGATTTCAAACGGTTTTGTCTGTGACTCGTTTACTTCAATTGATAAACTACTGAAGAGGATCAGTAATGTAAACATGTGGCACTAACATACTATACACCTAAATACACCTAAATGTGTCACAAGCATTGTTCTCAAGCCTTTGTTATGAACGTGTGTTTGTGGAATCGGATGGGGAAGGTATCTGCTACTGCCCAGCGACGCCTGGAAACACAGACAAAGAAAAGCAAACACAGCAGCTCATCATGACTGATTAGGCTTTAACACTTCTAAACATTGTGTTTTTGTATGTGTGTGTGTGTGTGTATGAAATGCACAGATTTACAGCAGGATGAATAGGTGTGTGTGTTGGTTAGTATGAGGGACGTAAATGGTTAATAAAAATGTGTGTGTGTGTGTGTGTCTGTCTGTGTGTGTCTGTCTGTGTGTGTCTGTCCTGATTATTTGCTGTTTGCCTTTTTGGCAATTTCACACTCTGGCATCCCATCAGGGGATGACAAGATGGACTTGGCATGTTCGATCAATCAGCTCAAACACACACACACACACACACACACACACACACACACACACACACACACACACACACACACACACACACACACACACACACACACACACACAAACACACACATATAAAGTGGCACACCTCGTGCAGAGCCATTAGCACTTCTTCCAGCAGGAGTGATTTCTGGTCCTCCTGCTGTGTTGATGGACTTTATAAAGGCTGACGTCCCTTGAAACACACTCTCACACACATAAACACACACTCTGGCCTGGTTTTTCTCTCTTTGGCTAAATTACATTCTGTATTTCAGTCACTCTTTGTCTGCATTCCTCTCTCCACATCCGTCCCCTCAAATTCTCTCCTTTGTTCCCCTTTAATATCGAAGGGTTGTGTTTTTCTTGTTATTACCTCCACAAAGGTTATGTTTTCACCTGTGTCCCTTTGTTGATTGGTTGTTTGTTTGTTTGGTAGAAGGATTGCGCAAAAACTACCTGACTGATTTCTAAGAACTTGGTGGAAGGATGGGGCACGGACCGGGAACGAACCGATTCAGTTTTGGTCTGAATCTGGTTTTAGTTTTTTGTTCCACTTTCTTTAATGTTGCATTTTTCAACATTTGTCCTTAGTGATGCCAAAACGACAGATTTCCACAAAACTTAATGGAGAGGTGGGGCATGAGCTAAACAGATGTGTAGGACTATTCATGAGCTCTACCGCCGTCCTTGTTAGACAACTTTTTAAAAAGGCAGTTTAGCTTAAACTGACTTTCACCTGTATTTTATCCATGCAACCATCAGCCTATTTTCTGCTGCTTATCCAGCTCCTCCTAGGACATCCTGTGGAGCTTTCCAAGCCAGATGAGATATATAGTCTTTCCAGCGTGGTCTGGGTTTACCTCTTATTTCGTCATGTCTTGGCCATGTCTACCAAACCATGCGTATTTATATGATGCCCATGCATTGGACTAAACTTGTGAACCACAAGCAATAAAACCATGCAGACTTAATACTGTATTCCCCTTATTTGGTCCTATTTCTTTTCATTTTCATCTTCCTTTTTTGACTTTTGACAAGTCAAATAGAATAAAAAAAACATATAGTGCATACTGCCCAACAATTCTACACATCTGCCCAACTCTTCATCATCTTCATCATCATGGCTTTTCAATGAATTTCGCTCATACGTAATAGAAGACATGTACATATTTTTCTAAAACTCTTGTCCGGGGTGAATTGGAAAAAGTCAACCAACAGATTTCTTTGTCACATTCCACTCATCATCAATTATATGGGTATTCAAAAAGTAATTCCTATAATTTTGGACATTCATGTGAAGCCCAAACACAGACCTCCTCCCAAATAAACCCAAGTATTAAAGTAAACCTCATATTAGTCTAAATGTTACAGTATTCATCTACCATGAACGTTTAATGGAGGTTGTCAAGTTTACTGTAGACCAGAGGTGTGAACTAGAGTCATAAATTGACCTCGAGTCAGACTTAAGTCACAATTTTGATGACTTTCGACTTGAAGGAATCCAAAAAGACTGAACTCAACTTGGACTTTAACAGCAGAGCCTTTTGACTTGAAGATACTTGATGCCTTCCACCAGGACCAAAGATAAAAAAAGTTGTTAGTCATTTATTTCCCTTTGTTTCTTTCATCAACCATGCATCCAAAAATTAAAATCCACTTGAGCCAACTGTAGTCAGATTTTCGTTTTGGTGAATGTCAGCCGGTGATGCACCACACTGGGGAGTAAATGTTGGCTCCATATTGGTCACTACACTGAGAGTATCCAGTGCATTTTGGTGTCCTATACAGGCACGCAGTTTCTGTCCTCTGCAGTCAGAGTTCCATACGCCTAGAGACATGGACATCAAGATACATTCAAGTACACCAAGTAAACTGTGAAATCTTCATTTACGTGTACAGCAAAGTGCATGGTGTATTCAAGTGCACTTTGTAAACAAAATTAATTGCAGCATGCAAAATATGAAGGTTGAAAATTAGACACAGAGATGAAGCTGTGCAAAGAGTGGTAAGTCAAACCTCTGCTGCTAAATGCTGTTACATTTGGTGAAGAGCACATTATGACTTGTTTAGGATTGGACTTAAAAGACAATGACTAGGTCCTACCTCTGGTATAAATCTGAACTTACACCATGTTTGAAAGCTACAGCACTATAAAGTGATACAAAGTGATATTGGAAAGACGTTAAGGTTTGGATTTCTCAAAAAACATTAATTCCATCTTACATTTAACTGTTGGTGCAGGTTGTCACATCAACACCTTTGGATGTAAGGAAGCCTCCTTCGGTTGTTTCCTGTCTTTTTCCTCAGTCTTCAGCCTCTTCTCCTGTCTTTTTATAACTTTGTGATTTCGTGTACTCTCTCTCTCTCTCTTCAGTCTTTGTTGGCTCTGTGTAGTCGTTTGAAGGATTGGCTCCACACCCAGTAACAGTCCTTTGTGTGTGTTGATGATACACAGAGGCTGCCTGAATGTGTGTGTGTATTTGTGTACCATGGTTCGCCCTCCCAGCACTCCCTTTAGCCCAGAGGAACCAAAGAATTATGGGAAAAAGGCTACATGTCTCTCACAGATACACTCATCTTGACCTGGAGGTGAACTGTGTGGTTAGTCAGGTGAAACAGAGCCGCAGCCGGTTTACTATATCCCGTGGATTGATGGGAATCACTCTTTCAGACAAACAAAACACGGTAGACTAGTTTTACATCCTGTCAGCTCTGCACATGGGACGAGTTAACCATCAAGACTTTCTTCCAGAAAGGGTTAAGGTTGTGTACAGGTTTAAGTCAAACCATGAATTTTACTAAACCTAACCAAGCATTTTTGTTGCCAAAACCTAACCACATAGTTTTGTCACCAAAACATAACCAAATACTCATCAAGAGACGCAAACCCTGGGCTCCTTGATTTACAACCCACTCCATCATCATCTGGTTTCTCGGTCTTTGTGGATTGTGACAGAAATCCCTGAAAGCTAACTTTACCCATGTCCTTCAACTTGGGGCTTGGTAAACTGCAACATAAACTGTGCACTGTGTAAAAAAAGCCTGATGTGATGGAAAACGCAGATTTTAATGCATGGAGTCTGTAGATCTGAAATCTGAAGGTGATCCTATTTGAGTTTCTGACCACTGGAGGCACTGTGGAGCATTTGGCGTTATGAACGGGTTGTTGTTCAGAGCAGCATTCTGAACTTCTTTTCAGCCACTTTGAAAAGTATTTAAGACTGACAGCCAACACACGCATACAGTATGATTATTGTTTTTGAGAGAGATTACGTACTAATTATTCTTAACATTATTATTTTTGAGAGAGACGGGTTAATGTGATCTTACTATAGTGGGAAACCTGAGCCTGGGAGGATGCACCTGTCTGCTCGATCCTGGCAGGGATGGATGAGAGGCAGACACGTAGCTCCTGGTCCACAGCACTCAGTCGCTTACATTATATACCATGTCTGTCCATATGCTCAACATATTTAATTTCCACAAAATTATGGGTGATTGGTCAACTTCTGTTTTAAGCTTGTATGGTCAGCTGTTTATTGCTTGCTTGGAGTCAAACAATGAATGTAAATATACATTTTTGGTGATAAAATTAGTTTGAACGTGTGTGTAATGACTTGATTCCACCGGACACGACTGCATTGTGGCTGCGTTGTTACCGTCGGTGTTGGTCATGGTCATTGCAGATGATTCAGTTATTCCAGCAGATGCTGCAGTGTGTTTCAAAAGCATCCTAGTAGCAGCTCTCCGCTGTCTTCAGCCTTAAATATGTGGCTCGTCTCTTTTTGATGGAAGCCGCTTCAAGCTGCAGTAGATGCAGTACATCGTGCCGGCCAGGAAGTCACAAAGAATCCAGTAAATTTTCAAAATAAAACACCCTGTGCTGACTTCTGATTGTATAACATTAAACTGACAAAGTAGGAAAACATTTAACAGTGTAGCTTATTTACCCATGGTACTGTAGATGTTTAAATATAAAGGGAACATTATTCTTTATTCATTAGGATCCCCATCCCCAAAATCTGAGTGAGTCAACAAAATGTGGTATAGGCAAATGTTCCTGGGATCTGCTCGAGCCTGTTAAAAAGCAGTTTTTTCTCACTACTGTCTCATGTTAATGCTCGTGTGGGAATTGTTGTGTCTCTGTAAAATAGAGTATGGTCTTTACAAAGTGCCTTGAAATAACTTGTCTTTCTGACATTGGGCTGATTTTAAATGAGTGAAATATATACGGTTCAAGGAGTCTGAGTGAAATAAGATCAATCAAAAGCTAGAGGATGGATGCACAAAATGAAAATATGTGTGCATGATTTCATGTCTTTTCTAATTGCCGTGGCCGATTGGCATCTGAGGACAGCTAATTAATGGTATGAAGCTGACAGAGGTAGTGATGGCGTTTACAGGCTAACCTGAAGGTGACCTCACTGTTTTTATGTCTAATTTACTGAGAGAGAGGAAGAAACCGCTGCAGTGACATGTCTGTGTCTGTGTGTGTCTAAGCATGTGTGACAACTGATTGCATTTGACATAATTATTTTTAAATGTGTGTGCCATATGAGAGACATGTGTGTCTACATATGCAGTAACTCATTTTGCATTTCCCTGTTTGATCATTTTGTATTTATGGAGGTTTTATAATAGTCTGCTGTCTCAGTGTGAGATAATTGGATGTATGTGGCTCTTTACAATCTGTCTGTGTGAACCAAGACTTTCCTGAGTAGTAAATTTAGGAGCACATGCATTACTTTGAATTTTTAAATGAGTTAATTTAATGTTAAAATAGCAATAATGATCATCTTTTAAATATAGATGGAGTATATTATTGTAATGCAATTAAAAAGGAGAACTTAAAGGCCTTGTGTGAGCAACTTCTAGGAGGAACTATTTTATTTCTTCTGATCTACACCATAACACCCTCAGATCTTGCTCACAACATGGGTTGTGGATTATCCTGAATAACCAGATCATGATTTCTGGACAGACCCATTGCTGTTGAGGTTTTGAAATGAATTTTTTGGTGCTCCAAGCACCACAAGCCAAGTACCATCTAGCTCCAATATATTCAAGAGAGGGTGGACATCACTACTGCCAATAAGTCCAAAACTCACAGCTCACGACAAACCAGTCTGTCTGGCACCGTAAGGCACCCAGATCCTCATACTGCATGCTGAGGTTGCCGGACAGGACAGGTAAAAAAAAAAATTAAAAATTAAAAAAAACAACTAGAAAGCACTCGGAGAGCGCAGACCTCTGCCAATATATACCTGTCTATACCTGCCTAAGTACAATAGTTTCATAAAGTTTGAACCACAAATAATAACTTTTATTAACGTTATTGGCAGAATGCGGCAAAGCAGTGCTTACCTCTGATCTAGGAAAATATGGCTTTGACCAGAACACGCATGTGTAACAGGTTTAATGATTCCACTTGACATTACTAGCTGCTTTACTTCATTAAATGTGCATTTAGCTTAATGTTCACCAGTTAACTTAATATTTTGTCTTTTACCATCTCATATTGTGTTTTATCTTGACAATTTGTAAGTGCCGAAAAGAGAGGGTCGGACTTTGTTCAGAAAGGAATCTATACTGGAGAGTTGACAGAACACAGCCATCCTGACATGTGAAAGTCATTAATTTTATTAACCAAACATCACCTGACCACAACATAAGATGTCGGTTCTGGTGTCGCTGATAAAGGAAACAACCTTATGTGGAAACCTGTAGCGTCCAGGGAAAGCCATTTTCATTGTTCTGTCTGAAGACGTTTTAAGTCTCTTCGACATTGTTTTGTGTTGCTTTGTGATTGTTTAGCATCTGAAGCATCTCTGAAGTGGACTACAAAAATGCCGTCAAAGCAAGTAAAATGACTACAAGTTTTTTTTAAAACAACTCAAAAGAGACGCTGATCAAAGAAGAAACAATCGTTGAATCTGTTGCTTTCATCCTATAAACATCAAAGAATCACGACATCAGAAAGGCAAGATTTTCCAGTACTATACTCACTGTATCGGGCCAAACAATGTCATTCACTTGATGACATCTTTAAACATGTTAACTCATCACTGTGAGACATGAGATATAAGACATTGACTGTAATGGCTCAGACCCTTCGGCATGCCTTCAGAAGGTTCTTTTATCGGATCGGCAGACTTATCTTTTGGGGAGAACTTTTTCCACCCACTGTTGAGCTAGCGGAGGATTCCAATTCTGAACCCGAAGAGCAGAAGAATACATTGAGACTCAGGAAGAAAGGATTGCTGAGCTTTCAATCTACTTAGGACTTGCATGTGGGACAGAAAAGGAGGCCCCTGTGGAACAAGAAGAGGAGCCAAAATCAACAAAGAAACAAAGAAATTGTCATCTGAATGTTAAATCTCCAACTAATGGTAGAGCTGGGAGACCCTGTGTGCCGATAGGTCAACAACATTGATGTAATTATTATTTATAATAACTACTACAATAGCAACAACTGCAATAATAACTAGAAAGCACTCGGAGAGTGCAGACCTCTCGGATAGAGCTGGTTATTTTTCCTCAGGAAGCTCAGGTCCTTGGATATCTGCAGTGACATGCCGCACATGTTCTAACAGGCTGTGGACTGGTCCCTGAATACAGATGCCCTCTACAGGAAGGGACAGAGCCGGTTATTTTTCCTCAGGAAGCTCAGGTCCTTGGATGTCTGCAGTGACAATGCTGCGCATGATCTACCAGGCTGTGGACTGGTCCCTGAATACAGATGCCCTCTATAAAAGGGACAGAGCTGGTTATTTTTCCTCAGGAGGCTCAGGTCCTTGGATGTCTGCAGTAACAATGCTGCACATGTTCTACCAGGCTGTGGTGGCAAGTGTCCTTTAAGCTGCAGTCTGCTGGGGAGGTAGCATGACAGATGAGAACACCAGGCGGCTGAACAAGCTGGTTAAAAAGGCTGCCTCAGTGCTGGGTAGGATCCTGGATTCACTGGGGATGGTGGTGGAGAGACGCACAAGGAGTAAGCTGTAGCTCATCATGGACAATTTCAGCCATCCTCTCCACCACACCCTGGCAGGACAGAGGAGCAGCCGCAGTGGATGGGTCATCTTATGGACTGAGCGGTACAGGGGATCCTTTTCCCCTACAGCTATCAGACTGTACAACACCTCAGTCGAGGGCAGTGGCTCATGACCCTCTCTCTCTCTCCCTCTCTGTCTCTCATGACTTCATTAAATGTGCATTTAGGTTAATGTCCACCTGCTGTTTTGCCTTTTACCATCTCATTTTGTGTTTTATCTTGACATTTGTAAGTCCCGAAAAGAGAGTGTTTGACTTTGTTCAGAAAGGAATCTATACTGGAGTGTTGACAGAACACCGACATCTCCTGAAAATTCTATCAAACCAACCAAACCAACCAACGCTGGCAAAAACATGACATCCTCCCCTGACGGAGGTAAAAAAAAAAAAAACAACCTACACTACCAGTCAAAAATTTGGACACAGTTTCTCATTCAGGTGGATGGGAAACTGTATCCAAACTATTGACTGGTACTGTAAATGTATCTTTGATTAAAAGTGACAGAAGGTTTTGTGAAACCTCACTCATATGAAATATTAATTGAAATCGGGAGTTGCAGTTAATGAAATATTATCCAGGCTAACAGTGCTAGCAGTAATTGTCCAACAGTGACCATCAAACCATCTCAGTACTGGATCTCTCTCATTAATCTAGCCTCAGTTTCTCTCGGGCAGCTGTGTTTGGTCACAAGTAAAGCCATCTGATCTTTAGGGAACTCTATAAATCACAGTCTGAGGACATCAGAGGGTGAACCAAAAAATAATTTCTCCATATAATGTGATCCAGTTTCACCAAAATCAGCCGATAAAGTTATAAAATTGTGTTTTGTAATCAGTGAGGCCCTCGTCTCTCTGACATGAAGTCTTATTGCAAGCCTTATGTTGCTCATACTTGAAGATTGATTTATGGGTGGATATTGTGATATACAGTAGTTGGTTGGTTCAAGTTACATTAAAAAAAACTTAATTTTTTTTTTAATGGGACAAAAACAGAATTACATTTAGAAATACAAATAATTTATTTTTTTGCCCATTAAATACAGTTCAGTTAAGTATTTTACATTGTCAAATTGTTGTGCTTATTCCTAATAGTGCTTCCCATGGTAAATCCATGATATGCAAAATGCACACCTACGAGGTGCTCTACATGAAGACATGAAAAGATATGTCTGCCTGTGTTCAGTACATTTACACATGCATGCATTTCTATATTTACATTACCTGCAGGGCTCAAATCCATCATAGCAGAACACACAGGAGCAGGATTTTCCCAGACTTTGAGTTTTCCTAGAACTGGGACTGTGGGATGTTCCCTGCTGTTTGTGGTAACAGCTTCACATTGGATGCCAGGACAGACACATCACTCCCTTCACCCAAACCTCCTCAGCTGTTGTCTTTGGCCCAGACTGTGTCTGTATGTGTGCTGGTGGGAGGTCATGTCAGGAACAGCGATTTCCCCTGTCATGTCCATCCAAAGTAAAGCCGACACAAAGAGAGCAGAGGGAAAAGCATGATGGGAAAAAATACACACACGACTGTTCAAACAGCCAATAATCTGACATTGGCAAATATTAGACAGAGACAGCATAAATTGCATTTAACTCTCACATATCTGTCTTCATTGTGTCACTTTAATTCTCTCTCTCTCTCTCTCCTGTTGAGGGTATTGTCCTTCCTTTCCTCTGTCTTTCTCTTCCTCTCTGTTGTCTCCTTCACCCTTCCATTCTGCGCCTGTGGGTTTTTTAAATTAAGCGCTCTACTCCCCAGTGGATAGAGAGATGGAAGAGAAATATGATGGAAGGAAAGAGGCAAGTGATGAAGGAACAAACTAGGTACAGAGGAAGAGAAATAGAAAAAGATTGGGTGAAGACCGATGTCTGGATGGAGGGCAAGAGAGAGACAGTTGAGGAGAGGGATTAGGCAGAGGTGAAAGAAAAGGAACCAGAGTGAAGAATGGGTATAATGAAGGAAAACGTTTCTAATTAATGAATCTCATTGAAAAAAAATCTAAATTATAATCCAAATTAAGGACACCTTTCGTTAAAGCTACACAACAAATAATGGAGTCATTATTCACTCACATTTTAAACAGAAAAACACATACAGGGCTGAAATTAAAAGCCCTCAAATGAGTCTGATTACAACATTCAACACAGTTAAATATACAAGTAAGCCTTTAACTTTGTCTAATCTCTGACAGCCTTTAAATATGCAGTTTCCCAAAGGGAGTTTTGTATTGTGGCTAACGTGTGAGGCCAGCAGGAGCGGTGCTAGTAGGTCACACCAAACAGGAGCTGGAGGAGCTGGTCTCTACACCATGAAGAAGGCGTAAGCCGACACATGTTGGCACTACCTTGACGCACGGACCTGGATTTTTTTGGTCGTAATTCTTCCACTCTCACTTGTTGCCAGTTCCCTTCCGGAGCACCGGTGGTTTGAGGGACACCAGTAGCCCTCCAGTTTTCTCTCTTTTACATATAAAGACCTGGAGCTGATTCATGATCGAACAAGAGTGATGCAACAAACTCACCGCTGACGTTTGTCCTGCATCTAACAACATGTTGACCAGCCGGAGTGGAGCGAGGAAGAGGATGTGACTTTTGTCTCTTTAAACTGGACATTTATATTGTGTGAGCAGGCGCTGATTGGATAAACTGTTGTTGGGTTTTTTTCAACCTGGGTCACAGAAAATTAAACATCTTTATTGGACATAATCACGACAACTTGACTATTTTGCTAAAAAACAAAACAAAACATGAGGTTGCATAAAAAAATGCAAATTTGAAAAGCAGTAAATGAGTATGTTAAAAAAAAAGTGAAAAAGAAAAAGTAAAATGAATTATTACCATTATACAACCCTCCATACTGACATATGCATGAACATCTTTGCACCCTTGGACTTATTTAGGCATAAAGCAAAAATGAACCAAAGCGAGAGAGAGAAATAAAGAAAGGTCAAGAAGACATTTACAATGTTTAGCTCCCAAGCATGACCTGCTGCCATGGTTACAGCCTTCATCATATCATCAGTTCTTGAAACTTCATACGCAGTGTGTGTGTGTTGTAGCGTGTTTGTGGTATAACATGCTCTGAGTGTGTTGAATTAAGGGGTAACCATGTTTCCTGCGGTTGTTGTGTGAGGCTAATATTTAGCATGTGTGTGCGGTGTGTTTGCATGTTCGTGTGGAACTTGTGCATGTGTGTTTTGTCCCTTTGTGTTGTGTTTTCTCCGTGCGAACTCTCCACAGCTTCAGAGCAGGACTGAGAGGCTGAATGTTTGTGGGCTTCACATGTAAAACAAGCAGATTTTCAGTCGTTCCATTTTCATTTTTAAGGCTGTTTTCTCCGTAAATTTTCACTTTCTGAAGTAGCTTTCAAATTAGAAAACGAGTGAATTGTCTAATTTTATCATATTGTATTATATTCCGTATTTGCTTGCTTCAGTGTTTCACCCTGATAAACCTAAGAGGAGTCTGATAAATCCTGGAGAAACTATATGATCTGTCCATTAAATGCTTATATGACAGTGTAAACCTCCATAAAAGCTCCATTGCTTTTCACCTGTGCATGAGCAGTTGCAGGATGCACACACAAATACATGCACATGCACACTGATGTGTGTGTTTATGTGCGTTTCAGTTGCAGGTCATCCTCTTAATCTGTGGTTTTCTGGTCAACCACAGTTGTCTGCATCCTGAGGACTCTTATTCACTCGTTTTATTGAGCTTCACATCTGCTTTTACTTTCGTTTCTCCTTTGGATCTTCCCTTTGATACTTTTTTCTTTTTTGGTTTACTTTCTCTCAGGAGGGGACAGGCAATGCCTCCCTCCCTGGTGCCCCATTATTTGAAAAAAAAAAAACGCCGCAAAAGTGCTGCCCTGGAGACCTCGATAGTAGTTCAAACATAATGAAGTACGCTCTAAGGTCTCTTTACACTGGACAAAACATGGTAAAATTCTCCCCAGGGTGCCTGTCAGTGGACCAAACATGATACAGGCTGAACAACATTCTAGAGAATTAGTTGGCCTCCATATGCCTTTAAATGGTTAAATAATTAATAGTTCCCTGTGTGTTTTTATTGCAGAGTTTTAATAGGTATAACGTCTGACCCACATAGTAAAAGAGTTTTATTTTTATCCAGAGTTTGTATCTGTTTCACCATAAATGCATCTCGACCCTCTGAGCACTGGTGCCTGTTTTATTTTCTTCACCCCTGACTCTCCATCCTGACTCCGCCACTGTTGTATCGTCATCTTTCTTTTCTCCTCTGACTGTTTCTCAGAAAAACTATCTGAGATGTGGACTCGTCAGACCAGAGGACACTTTTCATCTGTATGTCAGTCTGTCTCAGATGAGATCTGGTCCATCTCAGATGAGATGAGATCTGGTCCATCTCAGATGAGATGAGATCTGGTCCGTCTCAGATGAGATCTGGTCCGTCTCAGATGAGATCTGGTCCGTCTCAGGTGAGACCAGGTCCGTCTCAGGTGAGATCTGGTCCGTCTCAGGTGAGATCTGGTCCGTCTCAGGTGAGATCTGGTCCGTCTCAGGTGAGATCTGGTCCGTCTCAGGTGAGATCTGGTCCGTCTCAGGTGAGATCTGGTCCGTCTCAGATGAGATCATGTTCAGAGAAGTCCGTGGTGTTTCTGGATGTTGTTGATATTCTGTCTTGTTTTTCAGTAGAGTCTTACTTCCATCTGTAGATGCAGAGATGATGCGTTCACTGACAACGGTTTTCTACGTGTTCCTGAGCCCATGGAGTAAAATGATCCATAGAATCGTGTCTGTTTTTAATGTGTCACCTGAAGGGGTCAAAGGTCATGGACATTTAGTGTTGGTTTGGGTTTTTGCCCTTTACTACAGAGATGATATTATGGTCTGTAGATGATGATATTATGGTCTGTAGAAGGTGATATTATGGTCTGTAGATGATGATATTATGGTCTGTAGAAGGTGATATTATGGTCTGTAGATGATGATATTATGGTCTGTAGATGATGATATTATGGTATGTGGATGATGAAATTATGGTCTGTAGATGATGATATTATGGCCTGTAGATGATGATATTATGGTCTGTAGATGGTGATATTATGGTCTGTAGATGATGATATTATGGTCTGTTGATAATGATATTATGGTCTGTAGATGATGATATTATGGTCTGTAGATGATGATATTATGGTCTGTAGATGATTGTAGATGATGATATTATGGTCTGTAGATGATGATATTATGGTCTGTAGATGATGATATTATGGTCTGTAGATGGTGATATTATGGTCTGTAGATGATTGTAGATGATGATATTATGGTCTGTAGATGGTGATATTATGGTCTGTAGATGATGATATTATGGTATGTGGATGATGAAATTATGGTCTGTAGATGATGATATTATGGCCTGTAGATGATGATATTATGGTCTGTAGATGGTGATATTATGGTCTGTTGATAATGATATTATGGTCTGTAGATGATGATATTATGGTCTGTAGATGATGATATTATGGTCTGTAGATGATTGTAGATGATGATATTATGGTCTGTAGATGATGATATTATGGTCTGTAGATGGTGATATTATGGTCTGTAGATGATGATATTATGGTCTGTAGATGATGATATTATGGTCCGTAGATGATGATATTATGGTCTGTAGATGGTGATATTATGGTCTGTAGATGATTGTAGATGATGATATTATGGTCTGTAGATGGTGATATTATGGTCTGTAGATGATGATATTATGGTATGTGGATGATGAAATTATGGTCTGTAGATGATGATATTATGGTCTGTAGATGGTGATATTATGGTCTGTAGATGGTGATATTATGGTCTGTAGATGATTGTAGATGATATTATGGTCTGTAGATGATTGTAGATGATGATACTATGGTCTGTAGATGGTGATATTATGGTCTGTAGATGATGATATTATGGTCTGTAGATGGTGATGTTATGGTCTGTAGATGATGATATTATGGTCTGTAGATGGTGATATTATGGTCTGTAGATGATGATATTATGGTCTGTAGATGGTGATATTATGGTCTGTAGATGATGATATTATGGTCTGTAGATGGTGATATTATGGTCTGTAGATGATGATATTATGGTCTGTAGATGATGATATTATGGTCTGTAGATGATGACATCCTCTAATTCTTCTTCTTATAATATTGGATTATTTGCAGATTTTCCACAGTGGTAAACCTCTCCCCATCTTTGCTTGTGAGTGACAACTCTTTACCTGTGGAATGGACCAATCAGGTGTTTTTGATCATTCCAAATTTTCCCAGTCTTTTGTTGCCCCTATTTAAACCTTTTAGAGAAGTGTTGCAGCAGACAATTCAGAATAAACATAAATTTGTTAAAATCAATAAAGTTGAGAACTGAGACTTTAGATATATTGTCTTTGGACTGTTTTCAGTTGAATTAAATGTCCAAAAGGATTAAGAAATAGTCTGTTTTATCAGTATTTTACACAGCGTCACAACTTTTTTGCAATCGGGGTTGTAATATTCCTCCAAGAACCACACCATTTACTTTTTCCTTCAAAGTATTCTTCATATATTAAATGAGTGTGGACTGACATGGACGCAAACTGCAATTTGACTGTTTGATAGAGGCAGTAATTCTGCTTTGATACCAGATTGCAATCAAATGGTTTGCGATTGGACATTTCTCCTACTGCCTGTCTTCTCTTTGATAATGGAAAAGATGAACTTATATCAACAGAATATAACACCATAACAACACAGGAAGGAGGAAAGGTCTCACTCTAACCCTAACCAACTAGATCCCCGGATAAAACAAGTATCAATGACAACGAACAATTACATTTGTTCATAAAGGGGATGGAACGTCTCTTGACTTAAACTAACCTGTGTTTGACCCGACGTTGGGAGAGATGGGTGGACGGAGACGTGGCAACTTGAGAACGAGCATGAAAATAGTGGGAAAGTTTACCTTTCTCACCCTCCACTGTGTGCAGGGAGGGAGGAATGGAGATAGGAGAGGGATGATGACACGACAGGAGAGACGGTGGAACAATGAGGAGATGAAGATGAGCGAGGGAGGAGAGAGGGGAGGGAGGACAAGGACACAAGGGATGGTGGAGAGGATCAGAAAATGAATAGAGAGCAAATATTATGAGACTGCCTACTGTCCACACACACACAGACACACACACACACAGACACACACACACACAGACACACACACACGCCCAGCTGTGACCAGTGTGTGTTTCCCTCCAGTAAACATCATATCCAGCGTCCTGGTGTCCCGGCAACAGATATCTTGACAACCTGATGGGAAAGTATGTTTAAAATGTGTGAGTCTGAATCAGAGAGAGCTGACTTCATGTGAATGTAGAGGCATGAAGATTATTTGTAGGATTATAAATTAAAACCATACATCTTTATATAGATATGTTTGATACCACTTTACAAAGAACACTCCCCTTATAAAAGTTTATAAACCCTCTATAATTAGGTTGTAAACATCTTATGAATCATTAATAAATAATTATGAGCAACTTTTAACACAGTTTTCAATGATCAGTGCAGGTTCACTATTTGGCAACATCTAGTCACTGCTGCACTTTTTTATCTCTCTGTTCTGTTAAATGTCAGATTTTTCTGTCGTGTCCCTTTTTCAGTCAGTCTCATCAGATATTTATTAACATGCTACAAGAACTGAACCCCCAACAGAACTTATTTTGGGTGGCAGCGTTCTGATTTGTTATGGTGACATTAATGGGACACACACATAAAGGAATGTAATCTAAGAGCCCAGGAAGTAAAGACTGATTTAGGAATGTGGTGAGTCTTCATGTAATTCAAGAGTACATGGATTATCTGGTTATTTTATATTTGTGCTCAGTTGTTACGTATTATTTAAATAAAGATGTGTTCCTTATTTCTTCTGTCTTAGAGTTGTTTACATGACAATGGTTTTGTCCTAAAATGGTAAACTTTCTTTTTAAAAAAAAAACTCTTTTGACCGTTCGTTCATTTACACAATAACGGCCTTTTGGGGGCCTGAAAATGCAAACTTTTGAAAACGTGTTCCAAAGTGTCATCTTTTGAAAACATGATGTAAACGGGTGAAATGCAATGACGATGACACAGTCCCGCTTTGTGATTGGCTGTTACAGTTCCAGCCTAATTCACGTACGTGGACAAAACAACAACGTCTGACTGTCTGCTGAGTTAATTAACCCTCCTCATATGTGGATTTTCTGCATCACTACTGTTATCTTCTTCTGTGGTGTTGATTTTGAAAGGTCACACCGCCAACTACTGCCCTGGCATGCATACTACAGCATTCTCAATCGTTTTTGTGGATCTGGGTGGACAAGGGTCTTCTCCAAAACGTTGTCGTGTGAACGCAGACATTTTTTAGAACTCAAAGGAAAAACTGTTCCCTTTTAGGTCAAACTGTTTTTGTTTGCTTTTTGTATTTTTTGCATGTGTCATTAGAGATGTTAAATGCTAGTCATAAATTAAAATATTTTACAGTTTACAAGGCTCCAGACATCAATGTTAGTAGTTCATGGTCATAAAATATGAGACACCACGTCAGTTAACAACATTTACCAAAGATGCTGGGTGAAAAAATGAAGTAACCAATCTGAGGCTCAGAATTACAGATAAATGTGGGCTCAATATTTGGCAAGCGTCAGGTTGCTGTAGCCCTTTTTATCTAATGAGCTATAGCAGTGTATTAATGATTTAATGAGTCATCACAACCTGATCAATAAACTAATTATAAACCATTTCATAAGCCCTTTATAAGGACAGTAAAGTAGGCAGTGAAGTGGTACCTTATTTTCTAATCTTTATTATTTTTAATGTGACCTGTCCCTCAATAACTAATATTTAGGTCTCAGTAGCCCGTCTGTGTCCAGGCATTCATTTTCTGTCAGTTACAGCTGCTCCTGTTGGAGGTTGAGTGGTAAACCAGAGGAAGTATCGTGGAGAGGTCTGCGGTTAAAAGCAGCAAAAATACATGAGCTCGACAAAACAAGTCGAGAAAGAAAATCAAATATGGCCTGAAACTGTGTGACATCTGTGATAAAGACACAGTTTATGATCAGTGTTCCCATAGTAGAATGTTTAGTGTTCCTATAGTAGAATGTTCAGTGTTCCTATGTAGAATGTTTAGTGTTCCTATGTAGAATGTTTAGTGTTCCTATAGTAGAATGTTTAGTGTTCCTATAGTAGAATGTTCAGTGTTCCTATAGTAGAATGTTTAGTGTTCCTATAGTAGAATGTTTAGTGTTCCTATAGTAGAATGTTTAGTGTTCCTATAGTAGAATGTTTAGTGTTCCTATAGTAGAATGTTTAGTGTTCCTATAGTAGAATGTTCAGTGTTCCTATGTAGAATGTTTAGTGTTCCCATAGTAGAATGTTTAGTGTTCCTATAGTAGAATGTTCAGTGTTCCTATGTAGAATGTTTAGTGTTCCTATGTAGAATGTTTAGTGTTCCTATAGTAGAATGTTTAGTGTTCCTATAGTAGAATGTTCAGTGTTCCTATAGTAGAATGTTTAGTGTTCCTATAGTAGAATGTTTAGTGTTCCTATAGTAGAATGTTTAGTGTTCCTATAGTAGAATGTTTAGTGTTCCTATAGTAGAATGTTTAGTGTTCCTATAGTAGAATGTTCAGTGTTCCTATAGTAGAATGTTTAGTGTTCCCATAGTAGAATGTTTAGTGTTCCTATAGTAGAATGTTTAGTGTTCCTATAGTAGAATGTTTAGTGTTCCCATAGTAGAATGTTCAGTGTTCCTAAAGTAGAATGTTTAGTGTTCCTATAGTAGAATGTTCAGTGTTCCCATAGTAGAATGTTTAGTGTTCCCATAGTAGAATGTTTAGTGTTCCCATAGTAGAATGTTTAGTGTTCTCCTGATAGAACATTTAGTGTTCTCATGGTCGAATGTTCAGTTTTCCTATAGTAGAATGTTTAGTGTTCCTATAGTAGAATGTTTAGTGTTCCTATAGTAGAATGTTCAGTGTTCCTATAGTAGAATGTTTAGTGTTCCTATAGTAGAATGTTTAGTGTTCTCCTGATAGAACGTTTAGTGTTCCCATAGTAGAATGTTTAGTGTTCTCCTGATAGAACGTTTAGTGTTCTCATGGTAGAATGTTCAGTGTTCCTATAGTAGAATGTTTAGTGTTCCTATAGTAGAATGTTCAGTGTTCCTATAGTAGAATGTTTAGTGTTCCTATAGTAGAATGTTTAGTGTTCTCCTGATAGAACGTTTAGTGTTCCCATAGTAGAATGTTTAGTGTTCTCCTGATAGAACGTTTAGTGTTCTCATGGTAGAATGTTCAGTGTTCCTATAGTAGAATGTTCAGTGTTCCTATAGTAGAATGTTTAGTGTTCCTATAGTAGAATGTTCAGTGTTCCTATGTAGAATGTTTAGTGTTCCTATAGTAGAATGTTCAGTGTTCCTATAGTAGAATGTTCAGTGTTCCTATAGTAGAATGTTCAGTGTCCTATAGTAGAATGTTCAGTGTTCCTATAGTAGAATGTTCAGTGTTCCTATAGTAGAATATTCAGTGTTCCTATAGTAGAATGTTCAGTGTTCCTATAGTAGAATGTTCAGTGTTCTCCTGATAGAACGTTCAGTGTTCTTGGCTATATTGCATCTTTACATCCACGCTAACACTACTTTCGCTGCTCCACTTGTCACTTTGTGCTACCAGTACTCTGACTGGGGGGGGTCTCTGTGCCCCTGGTCGTCTGCCTGATGGGGCAGGTTGGGTGGGGGGCCTGTGCCACCGCATTTGGTCCTCTTGTTTTGTAAGCAGACCACATCTGGTCTCAGAAAACAAAAAAACAGACTTTTCTTTGTTTCCGTTTTCTTGTCATTTTATTTTCTAACTTCACTCCTCCCTTTTTGGCTATTAAAAGGAAAACACCCTGTATTTCAATTTTAGCTTTTGTATTTTAAAACAAAAAATCAAATAACCACTTGTTTTTTGTTGTTTGATATCCGTATCAAAAGATACACAGACCTTTTTCACTGTTTTGTTGAAGCGTGATGCTGAGCAGTGTTTGAGACACAAAACAACCAGTGAAATAGGTGATGAGAGATATACAGAGTGACAGAACAGTCAAAAGGAGGAAGAGTAGACTGATAGACAGTGAACATATGTGAGGCACACGACAGGGAGCGTGATATATACATAAAGAAAAAAAACATCTATTAATTCAGTCAAAAAGAATTTTTATCTGCTCAAGACTTGGATCTGATGGATTTGGAGACCCCTGAGCAGACCCAGAATACATACAGCTGGGAGCTGTTTGTAATCAAATCAAACAAGAGCAATGTAAATAAATCAATTCAACAGATATTAAAGTGTTTTTTCCCAAATCTAACACAAAGTCCTCTTTTCCTGACTCCTCAGTCTCTAAATGATCCAACTCTTAATGATCAGCATCTCTAGTTCTTTGTAGACCCTTTAGCTGCTATGACCTGCTGCAAACCTGATGCAGATCCAGACACCAGCTTCTGGCAGCGTTCCTGAGGAATCTTAGCCCATTCCTCATGGACAAAGGCCTCCAGTTCTGGAATATTCCTGGGTTTTCAAATCCCACCAGAGATTTTCTATGGATTCCAGTCAGGCGACTGTGACGGCCTCTAGAATGATCCAGGACTTCTTCTGAAACCAAGTCTTGGTGGACTCTGAGGTCTGCTTGGGATCATTGTTCTTTTGGAACGTCCAATGATGGCTGAGCTTCATCTTCCTCACAGATGAAGACGTTTTCTTCTAGGTTTTCCTGATCCTTGATGGAATCCATCTGACCCTCTACACGCTGCAGGTTTCCAGTGGTCCAGGAAGCAAAGCAGCCCCAGAGCATCACTGATCCACCGCCATGCTTCACTGTAGGGTGTTCTTCTCAGCATCAGCTTCATTCTTCCTCCTCCAGACATACCGCTGATCCAGAGGCCCCAAAAGTTCCAGTTTGGTTTCATGGCTCCACAGAACAGCATCCAGAACTTCTGGGTCTGATCTAGATGGTTCTGAGCTACTGGAGCCACTTTTCTTGTCTTCTGGGTCAGCAGTGGTGAAGGTCTTGGAGTTCATGGAGCCCTGATGTCCATTTAGGCCTTAAAAGAGAAATTGGTAAAAGAGTCAAAGACAGAAAAGAGATGAAGTCCTCTTGTACTCAAGGCCCACTTTTTTTTAAAATTAAATCAGTCTTAAATCCACAGATGAACAGACAGTCAATGTTGTTTAGCAATTTTAGTTGTGTTTGTCACAAATTATGTATCTGCAAGACTAAAAGTTCAGAGTTCAGCTAACAAATGTTAACTTGACAGTTTGTGGTTTATAAGTTTGGACCCTGGTCTCTCCAGGAAACCCAGCTGGAAGCTTTTAAGAAGGGGTTTGCAAAGTTTCACCTCTGAATCAGCGATTTAATGGAACAAAAAACAAGACGCTTTGAAAAAAGTCAAATAAGATGTGATGGATAAGCCATCTAGCTTCAAGTCTGAGAAAGTTCATGTTCATTCTAGTGGTTTTCCCCCTGTGGTTAGAAAAGGACAACATAATGAAGACATGGATGTTACTTTATGAAGTCATTCAATCTTTTCAAAACAGAATGGCAGGATAGAGAAAATATTAGCTTCCCTCATGGTGGACAAAACAGACTCATAATACTATAACAGTGTAATCATAATTATACTAATAATAATATGTGTATATATATCAATAATACATTTTTTGACACATTTTACTGGTTCGTTTTTTACTGGTTTGTCCAAAAGCCCAGTGGTTTCGGGCTGTGTTACTTTCTGTTGTGTGAATTTAATTTCCTTTCACAAAGACTTTATTTCAGGGTTGGAAGTGAACCAGAACATACATTATATGAGCATTGTGCGTCTCAGTGAGTGTTTCCTCCTTTGTCAGGCTGTCTGCTTTGACCCTGACGTTAATGGAGTGTGTCTGAAGTCCTCCAGGGCAGCCATCCTCTGCGGTTCATCTGACACACACATGTTTTTTATCCCTTCACTCTTTCCTTTATCAGCTGGGGTCTGGATTTTAAGGCTTTGGACACAAGTTTCAGCATTTCAGAAAAATTAAAGACTGAAAATTTAATTTCTGGTTCTGTCGGCCAAGTTTGTTTGTTTCAGTCCGTTCTAGCACCACATGTACACTATGTATATTGATTGGTGATCGGTGTCCCACAGACCCACTTGACAGCTATTATTTATTCCCTCAGGCCAGAGATTTAGAGTTCCTCGATTTAAGTGCAATAGGGATAAAAAAAAACATTTTGTTTCTTGTGCAATAATTTGTGCTTAATTTGCAAACCAAAATTATTAGGCTCAGATTTTGCACATAAATGAACACTGCTCAAATTTGCACATCTAATTTTTAGTATTTCAGAGATTGCTTTTTGTTTTTTTTAATATTATAAGCTCAGGAAACATTTGATTGTTTTTATTGTTTTTTTTAGAAGTCGGCATGTGCTTTTCTGTCATTGTGTTGTTTTGTGCTGTTTATGTTTTATCTGGTGCTCCTGACTGTGAGACAAGTTTCTCATCTGGGATCATAAAGTTGATGAACCTGATCCTGAACTGATGTTCACACTATTTACTATTTATGTACGATTTAAAACCAGGGGCGGGGCCAGAGGGGCACTGGGAATCTGATTGGCCCCTGAAGTGCCCCTGTCCTGTCACTTGTCTGTTTTTTTTCTGTTTGTTTACAACTTGAATACTTGACTGTGTCAAGTTTTTCTCCTGTAAACTGTTGTGTATGCTGTAATATAGTATATAAGTATTTTAATTATTTTATGTATTACATAATTGGAAAAAAGTGTCTTATGTTTTATATTTATTTATGCATCCTAGTTTAAAATTCAATAATTGCTAAACTTTTTTGATGAACACAATGTGCTTGAAAAAGGCACAATTTCCATAATATGTTCAATTATTTGGGTCTTTACTAAAAGCTATGGAGCAAACAGCAAACAATGAATGACTGGTGAAATATTCTGTGTATACATCTTACTGAATAAGGAAACGTGCATGAATGTTGGACAGATAGTCTGTAAAAAAAAAAAATGTGGCCCCTCTATGGCCCCTGATTTAGAAAAATTCAAGATCTGCCACTGTTTAAAACTAATGAACAAGCAACATACTGATTATGTACAAACAAATAAATACATAGGGTGCAATGTGCTAGTGCAAACTACAAACAATAAAGTGAATCAATCATGAGAGTAAAAATGTCAAATTGTTTTTTACATCATCTTTTTTTTGTGCTGTATTTTTTCTGCTGGCCCAGTCAGATGCAGCATGTGTCTCTGGGACTGGGCGTTCTGGTTGGTGCCCATCTGTCCATCTAGGAAGCACAAGTGATTGTGAATCAGTTTCACCTGCTTTGGTGTAAATGAAAGTGACAGCAGTGTAATGGAGAGGACCAAAGGAGGACAACCCCAAAAAGGAAATGGTTTTACATGTTGTGTCCACAGACAGCTGTTCTCTCCTCATCCGTCCTCACTGATTCTTCTCTAGTTTTGTGGTTTACTAGTGTTCTTGTCACCACTGGTAGCATGAGGCCATACCTGCAGCCCCATCAGGTTGCACAGGTAGTCCAGCTCCTCCAGGATGGCAAATCCAAACTTGTGGTTGCGAGAAGGTTTGCTGTGTCTCCCAGCACAGTCTGAAGAGCATGGAGGAGATATCAGGAGACCGGCTGTTACACCAGGAGAGCTGGACAGGAAGGAGAAGGGCATCAACCCAGCAGCAGGACCGGTATCTGCTCCTTTGTGTGAGGAGGAACAGGAGGATCACTGTCAGAGCCCAACAAAATGACCTCCAGCAGGATACTGGTGTGCATGTTTCTGACCAAACTGTCAGAAACAGACTCCATGGGGGGGACATGAGGGCCTGACCTCCTCTAGTGGGACCTGTGCTCACAGCCCAGCACCGGGCAGCTCTCCTGGCATTCATCAGAGAACACCAGAATTGGCAGGTCCACCATTGGAGCCCTGTTCTCTTCACAGATGAAAGCAGGTTCACACTGAGCACATGTGACAGACATGAAACAGTCTGGAGACGCTGTGGTGAACGTAATACTGCCTGTAACATCATCCAGCAGGACCGGTTTGGTGGTGGGTCAGTGATGGTCTGGGGGGCAGATCCTTGGAGGGTCGCACAGACCTCCATGTCTTAGCCAACGGTACCCTGACTGTTAGGTACCGGGATGAAATCCTCAGAGCGATTGTCAGACCTTACGCTGGTGCAGTGAGCCCCGGGTTCCTTCCGGTGCAGTGGGCCCTGGGTTCCTCCTGGTGCAGTGGGCCCCGGGTTCCTCCTGGTGCAGCGGGGCCCTGGGTTCCTCCTGGTGTACTGGGCCCCGGGTTCCTTCTGGTGCAGTGGGCCCTGGGTTCCTCCTGGTGCAGCGGGGCCCTGGGTTCCTCCTGGTGCAGCGGGGCCCTGGGTTCCTCCTGGTGCAGGACAATGCCCGGCCTCATGTGGTCAGAGTCTGTAGGCAGTTCCTGGATGATGAAGGCGTTGATGCCATAGACTGGTCCTCACGTTCCCCTGACCTAAATCCAGCTGAGCACCTATGGGACGTTATGTTTCGGTGCATCCGACGCCACCAAGTACCACCACAGACTGTCCAGGAGCTCACTGAAGCCCTGATCCAGGTCTGGGAGGAGGTCCCCCAGGACACCATCCTCTGACTCATCAGGATCATGCCCAGACGTTGTTGGTAGTGCATACAGGCAGGCGGGGGTCAAACACACTACTGAGTCACATTATGAGTTGATGATGAAATTCACACAAGTTGGATCAGCCTGTGATTTAAATGTTTTACTTTGATTTTGGGTGTGAATTTAAATCCAGCCCTCAATGGTTGATGATTTTGGTTTCCATTGATTGTTGTTGCATCATTTTGTTCTCAACAAATTTGACAAAGTACATCAGTAAAGATTTACAACTTGAATAATTTGTTCATCCACATCCAAAGTGTGATTTAAGTGTTCCCTTAATCTTTTTGAGCTGTGTGTATCCCTGTCCTTCCTCCTTATGTAAAACAGTTCATTAGTTTTTTGTGTAATCCATTAGACTTAAAAATCAAACCAAACAGACAGACACAGGTGAAAACATTATTATATATATTTAAATCAGAATTTCTCTCTCTTTGTTTCCTTGTCTTTCAGGGACCTGAGTGAAAATTTCATCCAGGCCATCCCAAGGAGGGCCTTCAGAGGAGCCACGGACCTCAAAAACCTGTGTGTGAAAAAACACCCTCACCCACACTGAGGAGGGAATTAGATGCATTTAGAGGAGAGAGTACAGTAGTGATCATGATGCAGACAGATTCCTGTAACATCTTTAACAAACGTAACCGATCACCTGATTGATTAATTGATCGGTTGTACTGGATATAACTGTGGTTTTCCTTTCACCACCAGTCAGCTGGATAAAAACCACATCAGCTGTATCGAGGAGGGGGCGTTCAGAGCTCTGAGGTCTCTGGAGGTTCTGTGAGTATCAGGCAGTAAACTACAGTTACTTTAATCATCCTGGAATCTGATGGAATAAGTGATTCTTCGTCTTTGTCTCCCTCTTTCCCAGCACACTGAACAACAACAACATCAGCAGTATTCCCGTCTCCAGTTTCAACCACATGCCAAAGCTCCGAACCTTGTGAGTCCTTCATGTCAATGCACTACATTACCCACAATTCCACATGTCAGATACTTAGAAATACTCAGTTTTTTCCCCTCTAATTTTCCTCTCTTGCCGTCCTTCACCCATCCTCTCCTCCCAGTCGTCTCCACTCTAACTCCCTGCGCTGTGACTGTCACCTGGCCTGGTTGTCTCCGTGGCTGCGGCAGCGGGCGGCTTTAGGCCTCTACACTCAGTGCAGCTCTCCTCCCTCGCTCAGGGGCCTCAACCTCGCTGAGCTGCGGAAGAGCGACTTCGCCTGCTCAGGTATGGCAGCCCAGTGACACAACGCACTCAGGTCCGACATGTGTGGATGATGGAGTCGAACCCTTTTGTGTCCGTAGGTCATGGCGGCAGTGCTTTCGTCCAGCCATGCAGCCTCGCGTCGGGTTCTTGTCCTCCGATGTGTTCCTGTAGCAACAACATCGTGGACTGTCGAGGGAGGGGCCTCACCGCTATCCCCGCCCACCTACCTGAGGCCATGACTGAGATGTGAGTATCAACAGCTTATAGTGAGGCTATAACCCTGTTCCAACCTGATTGTAGACAGCTCAAGTCACACCTGGTGTTAGAATGTGTAGGAGCACTCGATCCATTTGAAATCATTTGTGCCTTGTTGTAAATCCAGCATAAAATGTTGTCTTTTTTTCAGCTTGTCTGGGCATCAGAATACCAGCCTATTAAATCTGTTTCTAAACTCTATGACAAATTCTTCATTGTTTGAACCTTCTTCTAAATTCACCAGGTGTTATACATTAATTTAAACAACACCGTGTCCGTTTGTCTCCGTGATGCACGTGTTTAATAGCATAAAAATGAAAACAGATTTATGTGGAGACACTTTATAATTCAAAACAGACTAGAGCTTTAACTGTTGAACACTTAGCTCACAAATAATCAATAATAAACGCTGTGCTGGGCATCATATGTTCTAGGAGTCCAAATGGAGTTCATTGATATTTGACTATTTAAGGCAAATAATTTAAGTTCATGTTCATTTTTATGTATTACTGGTACATAAAACGTTTAGTTTATCCTGCAAAATGGTTAGAATTTCATTTAAATGCTGTAGTATTTAAATTTAAATAAATAAATAAAGTATTTAAATTTAAATTTAAAATACATTTGAATTTCATTTAAATGTATTAAAGATCTTCTTTAATTTAAGAAGAAAAACACATTTTTGACTATAGACGGAAACTTGAATTAGAGCTTTGAATTAATGTTGGATGTATTTTTAGTATTATATATATATGTAGTTTAGTTTAATGTTGTATGTATTTTTAGTAATATATATATGTAGTTTAGTTTAATGTTGTATGTATTTTTAGTAATATATATATGTAGTTTAGTTTAATGTTGGATGTATTTTTAGTATTATATATATGTAGTTTAGTTTAATGTTGGATGTATTTTTAGTAATATATATATGTAGTTTAGTTTAATGTTGGATGTATTTTTAGTATTATATATATGTAGTTTAGTTTAATGTTGGATGTATTTTTAGTAATATATATATGTAGTTTAGTTTAATGTTGGATGTATTTTTAGTATTATATATATATGTAGTTTAGTTTAATGTTGGATGTATTTTTAGTAATATATATATGTAGTTTAGTTTAATGTTGGATGTATTTTTAGTATTATATATATGTAGTTTAGTTTAATGTTGGATGTATTTTTAGTAATATATATATGTAGTTTAGTTTAATGTTGGATGTATTTTTAGTATTATATATATGTAGTTTAGTTTAATGTTGGATGTATTTTTAGTATTATATATATGTAGTTTAGTTTAATGTTGGATGTATTTTTAGTAATATATATATATGTAGTTTAGTTTAATGTTGGATGTATTTTTAGTATTATATATATATGTAGTTTAGTTTAATGTTGGATGTATTTTTAGTATTATATATATGTAGTTTAGTTTAATGTTGGATGTATTTTTAGTATTATATATATGTAGTTTAGTTTAATGTTGGATGTATTTTTAGTAATATATATATATGTAGTTTAGTTTAATGTTGGATGTATTTTTAGTATTATATATATATGTAGTTTAGTTTAATGTTGGATGTATTTTTAGTATTATATATATGTAGTTTAGTTTAATGTTGGATGTATTTTTAGTAATATATATATATGTAGTTTAGTTTAATGTTGGATGTATTTTTAGTAATATATATATGTAGTTTAGTTTAATGTTGGATGTATTTTTAGTAATATATATATGTAGTTTAGTTTAATGTTGGATGTATTTTTAGTAATATATATATATGTAGTTTAGTTTAATGTTGGATGTATTTTTAGTATTATATATATGTAGTTTAGTTTAATGTTGGATGTATTTTTAGTAATATATATATATGTAGTTTAGTTTAATGTTGGATGTATTTTTAGTAATATATATATATATGTAGTTTCTGCTGATAATATTTTAGTATTATCAGTAGAAACTACATTTAGTCTTGTTTTTGGCAGTAACATCCAGCTGGCAGTTGTACTGTGGTATTTAATAACCTACATGTCTCTCTGTCTCTCAGTCGTTTGGAGCAGAACGGCATCAAGTCGGTTCCTCCGGGCGCCTTCACCTCCTACAAGAAGCTCCGTCGAATGTGAGTCCTCTAAAGACAGGCTAATGTCGCTCAACAAACCACAGTTTCAGAGATACCAACTCATAAATATCACTCTAGGTTCAAGAAACATTTTCCCGTCATCGGCCTTTTGATTTAAGACAGCAGTGAAGGACCAGGATAAGTAAACTGGGAGGATATCCAGACTCAGATCATACAGGAGGGTAAAAGTGGCGTCTGGTCTGCCTCCAGACAGCCAAGAGATTAAAAAGTCAGATTTATGCTCGTAAAAAATCAAATTAAGATTGAATATTCATTTTTTTTTGTCATAATGTTGGGTCAGATTTTCACTCAAGTAGTTCAAGGAATGATTCACCCAAAAATGAAAACTGTTGTTTTGCCCTCTTCCTCATACCAGTGGAGAGACAAAAAAACAAAACATTTCTGGAGCAAAACAGTGGTGCATCCTTCTCTCACTCAAATGGGGACTTGTTTTCAAACATAAAAAAATAAAATAAATAGACTCCAGCGCTAACACTTTTAGCTTAGAGGCTACATTGAAGATTGTGAATAACATCTTTTCAAATCATTTTTGCATCTTGGGGCTTCTGCATATTTGGAATATGTCATACGAGCTTTTTGTTGCTGCTGTGAAGCTCTGGAAATGTTTTATGGACTAAGAAACTTCCCCCGACTTTCCATCGGCGTAGGGGTGAGTGGATGATGACTACATTTTCATTTTTGGGTGAACGATTCCTTTAAGCATCAGCACTAAAATATGTCCCTCAGCTTCAATAACATTTCAATTTATTTATTTCAATTTAAATTTGAATTTGAAAGTCTCACACCCTCGAGCCGGAGAGGCTGTGACCTTATGTCTCCACCCCTTCCGTTTCAACGTAACCAATGAGATGTCAGTCTCCAGAGGGGCAGCGGGTTTTAAACTCAGATCTGCCAACTGGATTGCTCTGTTCCTCCTCTGTCTCCACCGTTCTCAGAGCTGTGGTTTTCCTGCTAGACATAACAAACAGCCACATTGGATTTTCTGCACGGAGGAGCGCTTGATTTATGTCAGGCGGCAAGCAGATACAATCCCTGCAGAGGCCTTTTAAGGCTCTTGCATGATGAATCAAGCACATCTCGCTGTGAATACGTTGTAAAAAGTTCACATTTAACCACAATAATGGTTATAGCTTTATAGCCCTGTACTCAGTTTTATTTCTTCTTCTTTGTGGCTTTTGTTTTGCCCACTCTCTCTGCTGCTTTCTTGTCCTTTGCCCATTTCCATCCTCAGTCTCTTCTCTCTCTCCATCTTTGTCTCTCTGTGGTTTTCCCTCTCAAACTTGCCCTTGTCTACCAGCTTGTCCTCTTACATCATCACTGTGAGACTGTCCCAAACCCTAAGAGAGAGTTTGATTACATTACCAGGCTGGCCTAAGTGGTTTGTCTTAAAATGTATCATGACATTTGAGCGACTGACATGTGGCAGCAGAAGAAGGATTTTATAATCTGACATGTTGTGGTTTGGCCGGCCAGACCGAATCAGAGAGGTTGGCCTGCTGAGCAGCTCTCGCTCTTTTCGAGTCTGCCTTTCACATAAAAAGTTTGTGTCAAGCTCACTTACAGTCCAGTCATCTCATCAAGTGGGTTTTCTACTTTTATAAATGTTTTTTATTTCATTCAATTTGATTTGGGGGTTCGGAAAAAATGCACAATAAAACCATGCTTGTATGTTTGACCCCAGAGAAATGTTGCACAAGGAGAAAAACACATCAATAATCCATTTTTCATCAGATTTCAAAATTAATATTTTTATAATAATAGATAATAATAGATGTCTTCACAACAACACACACAGAGCAAAGCATTAAAACAGTGAGGTAAATAAAAGAATCACAAACATGGAGATGAAAACAATTGGTATCATTTCCCTGCTGCCTGACGTGTCAGACTGATTTCTGAATGACATCATCAACAAACACATGCTAAAAAAAATGCCTCTGGATACAATTGGATATGTGACCTACAACCAATCAGAGCAGTGAATCAAGTGATGTCGTACTGAGTGACACATGCATTTTCAAGCAGTAAAAAAATTGAGGCCTGGTCACAAGCTTTCTCAAATTATAATTAAAATAGACAACGACGTATGAGTCTTGATTCCTGTTTGATCTGAGTTTTGTGAGCCAGGATGGATCTGCAGACTGGACACAACTGGTGGACCTGCAGCCAATCAGAGCAGCAAAATGTGTGATGAGTGGAGCGTCATGGTATCAAACCATCCCATATTAGATAAATGGTTGTGATTGGCCTGTGACAGACAAGGGTGGATAGAAATGTGTCTAAATGGGAGTCAGACATATTTTCCAGAAGAAATGAAACATGCTGTTGCAGGTTGGTCCAGTTCCCAGTCCTAATGTCCAGGAAACCAGTTCCAGACTGACATCAAATTCTCGATCACTTTTATGACGAAACCTCAAGAAGTAAAACATCAGAAGGTGTTGGTGAGGAAGAGGGGGCACACTGCAGGACCTTCAGCTCACTGTGAGCAGAGAGGAAACACAGTCTGTAGTGGACAAGACAGGAAATCATGTCTTTATTTGGGAGGGACTACGTACAATATTAAATGTTTTATGCATTTTAGGTGTTAATTTAAATGCATTTTACTAGAGTTTGCCTGAGGCTAATTTTCATCTGCAGAATATACTAAAAGTACATACAGTTCTACACACACACACACACACACACACACACACACACACACACACACACACACACACACACACACACACACACACACACACACACACTTTATCTGTGCCTTGATCACTTAAAAATCAACACATCCAAGTATCAAGTAAAACAGAAATCTACTAGTAAAATGAAACTAGTAAAATGTAGAGTCGGTGATGGCAAAGTCGACAATTGTTATTCTAGTGTATTTTACAGTTAACCAACCCAAACTGTAGTCATAAAGAAGGCGGGGCCAAACCATTAGAATGGTCCATTTTAAAATGGAGACACAGCTCAGAAGATGATTTTCTAAAATACTTGACTGATGATACTGAAATGGATGATAGTGACTTCATGGATAAAGGTTTCCACTTGTTTTGTTTTGCATTTTTTTTTATTTTGAAATGATGTAATCCTAACATGATGATAGAAACAAGAGGGAGTCACTGATTGATTTTTTTTCATTCAAGATGAAATTACAATGAAGGATATCATCATGATCCACGTTGTGATGGAATACAGAGTGGAATACGACACAGGCAGCAGGAAGCCAGTCTTCACCTGTACATCCAAATAACAATGAAGCATTTAGCAGGGAAGTGTTTGTGAACGTTGTGTCTAAAATGTGTATTTGTGTGTGTCTCATTCCCAGAGACCTGAGCAACAACCAGATATCTGAGATCGCTCCAGACGCTTTCCACGGCCTCCGAGCTCTCAACTCTCTGTGAGTGGCACCAGATTGTCTGAGTGTGTGTCTGAAAGAACAGTTGGGTTGGGATGAGAGCATATGTCTGTATTATGCCTGCCTTTACCTCCATATGCTTGCACCACATCTGTGTGTTTCTGTATCAGTTGGTCTGAATAATTCAAAAGTGGTGCCCGCTCTCTGTAAACATGGATTCCTTATCAAATATCAGGACTTAAAAACAATCACAGCGGGTGGCCTGCAGGTTTGAGTGTGTATTTTAGAGTGTTTGTATATATGTGTCTATAATATGGATGCATTATTTACAACTGGACACAAAAATGCTGCCCATGCAGTCCAGTGAGAATTGCTCACCTGGTGCATTTGTTAAAAACATTTTCTAGCTTCCACCACATAGTAGTACTTCTCCAGTGAGTTCATGTTTGGTGCATAAACTTAACATTGTGATGACCTCACACAGCTTTAGGAAAGTTTTACAAATATAAAACCTCCGTACATCAAAAACTCAAAATAGAAGGAGTCATTATTGACCTTGTTTGCAGTTCGAAGTGTCCTTTTATAAAAGCGGTCTATGGGGAAAATGTATTTTCAACCCCAGGGGAATTCTTTTCTGCAGTATCACAAGTGGCCACTGGGCAAAATTGGAAAGAAGGCTGAGCATCGTCATCGTATTGTAAACCTTCAAGGCTTTCTTACAGAGAGGTCTTTAAAACACATGTTTAAAGTTTTTAAGGGTCTATTTTAACCAAACCAGGATGTTTTTTTGTATTAATTTGAAAAAAAGCCCTGTATTCAACCAACTCACCCAAAGCACCGTGCTGACTTCCCTCGCTTTGTGACTGGAAGCCTTGAAGGCTAAAGTTCCCTATGTGCCACCAGATCCAGATAACATGTTATACATTCATGGTCTATACTCAGACTAACAGACTGATGGAATATATTTGAATACAGGATCTTTTGTTCTGTGTGCAGGGTTCTGTACGGTAATAAGATCACTGAGCTGCCCAGTGGAGTGTTCGATGGCCTGGCCTCTCTGGAGCTGCTGTAAGTCCAAACCTCAACATGCATGTATTTGTATGAACTGACATTTAGACTGAGTTTTACACTAATGCATCATTTTATATATTAAGGAATAAAAATGAATATTTTTTCTTTTGCTTTGCTCGATCAACCATAACATTCTAACCACTGACAGGTGAAGAGCATTGATTATCTTGTTACAATGACACCTGTCATGTTAGGCAGTAAGTGAATATTTTTTCCTTGAAGTTGATATTTTGGAAGCAGGAAAAATGTGCAGCATGAGCAAATTGTAATAGGTAGACGACTGGGTCAGAGCATCTCCAAATCTGTAGGTCTTGTTGGATGTTCCTGGTCTGCAGTGGTTAGTGCCTATCAAAGGTGGTCTAAGGAAGGACAACCACTGAACCGGTGACAGGGTCATGGCCACCCAAGGCTCATTGATACACGTTTGGAGCGAAGGCTAACCGTAGAAGACCTACTGCAGGACAAATTGCTGAAAATGTTAATGCTGGTTCTGATAGACAGGTGTCAGAACACAGTGCAGGGTGCGTGTAGCTCAGCCGGTAGATCGTGCGCCCCATATATCAAGGCTACAGTCCTCTAGTGGCCGTAGCCCTTTGCTGCATACCTTCTCCCCACTCGCTCTCCCACATTTCCTGTCTCCTCTTCAGCTGTCCCTGTCCATTAAAGGCTAAGAAGCTATCTTTAAAAGAACAGTGTATCCCAGCTTACTGCGTAACGGGCTGCGTAGCCACAGACCGGTGGCTACGCAGTGCCCATCCTGACCCCTGTCCACAGCCAAAAGCACCTTACAGTGGGCATGTTACCATCAGAACTGGACCATGGAGCAATAGAATGGAATGGTTAGAGGAACACAACAAAGAGACCAAGGTGTTGACTTGGCCTCCCAATTCCCCAGATGTCAATCCAATCAGTCATCTGTAGGATGTGCAGGACAAACAAGTCTGATCCACGGAGGCTCCACCTCACAGCTTACAGTACTTAAAGGATCTGCTGCTCAGGACTGGGGGCCAGATACCACAGGACACCCTCAGAGGTCTGGTGGAGTCCATGCCTCAACGGGTCAGAGCTGAGGGGACCTACACAATATAGGCATGTGGTTTTAATATTATGGCTGATCGGTGTATTGGCCTAATCAATGGATCTATCACCAGTTTGAACGTCCCTGTAATTTCCCACATTGTTTGATGGGGTCTGGTTTGTCTCTGTACAGTCTTTGCCAAGTCAAACACCAGCCTCATATAATGTCATGAAGTTTATTCTGTTGTGTTCATCAGGTTGCTGAATGCCAATAAGATCCACTGCATCAGAGCCTCGGTGTTCAAAGATCTGGAGAACTTGGCTCTGCTGTCGCTGTACGACAACAAAATCCAAAGTCTGGCAAAAGGAACCTTCAGCTCCCTGCACAGCATCCAGACACTGTAGGAGAACACTCACACATTTTAACTTATGTTCTGTTCTTATTCACCTAATTCAGTCTGATGTCCTTCCCCCTGTGATTTCCCATCAGCCACCTGGCCCAGAACCCCTTCGTGTGTGACTGTAATGTGAAGTGGCTGGCCGACTTCCTCCGTTCAAACCCCATAGAGACCAGCGGAGCACGCTGCGCCAGCCCTCGCCGCCTCGCCAACAAACGCATCGCACAGATCAAGAGCAACAAGTTCCGCTGCTCCGGTCAGTGTTTCAGGGAGAAGGAGAACCACATCCCTCTGGTCTCTGGTCATACAGCACCAATTCCAAAAAGTTTGGTGTCTTTCTAAAGCATATCCTTCTGTTTATGACAAGACATTCTTTCCAGCAAATTTAACTTAAATGCACGTCATGGCATGGTCCCAGAAAAACTGCAAAACTTAGCGTGTCCACCTGGATGTCATGTTTCCATCACTGCCGATCAGAGCAGCTAAAAACTTGTGACTATTTCAGAATCATTTGACCCAGGAATGAATGCAGATTATACCTATCTCTGTCACGATAGGCCAGATATTTCTGGGTTTTTGCCAAGTGTGAAAAGAGTAATAGTGGGATTCTACCTTCAGACTCAACCACTTCTCTGTTCATGGTACAAAATCCAACAACTCCATCTGTCTCCAGCAGTTTGTCTGACAGAAGCTTGTATGGATGGTGAACAGTGTTGGAACAATTCCACCAACTGTTGCACTAAGTCTAAAAGAAGTGGTCAGACATGAAAGTTGAAGCCAAAGAACACACAGCTGAAAAAAGATAGATGTAAACCTAAAATTCAGAACATGTTTTTATCGAACCAAATATTCTGGTTTTTAGCCTTTCGTTTCTGCTACTTTTTTGTGCGCAGCAACCTTTATAAATGAGGCCCCTGCAGCGCTGCTTGCAGGTCGACATATTGCTTTTCATCCTTAAGAATTTTAAAATGTTCCAGTTTCCTCAAATAGATGGATGTGTGTGAGGCTGTTTGTTCATTTGAAGCCTGACATGTTTTTCTCTCTGGTTCTTTTTCATGACAGCAAAGGAGCAGTACCACATCCCAGGTGATTATGGTTGTGTTGTTTCTAGTTCACACTTTTTATTCTTAAACCACATACTTTTTGGCAGAAATGTGAGGATAGGGCATAAGTCCTCTCTGTCCTCCCTGTGTGTGTGTGTGTGTGTGTGTGTGTGTGTGTGTGTGTGTGTAGGTACTGAAGACAGGCGTCTGAGTTACGAGTGTAACAGTAAGCCGGTGTGTCCTGCCAAGTGTCGCTGTGAGGCGAACGTGGTCGACTGCTCCAACCTCCGCCTCACCAAGTTCCCTGAACACCTGCCCTCCTCCACCGAAGAGCTGTGAGACACGAACAAACACACACCTGCACACAACCTCAACAGATTTCCTTCCAGATGAAATAACCTCATCTCGTACACAAACAGAAGTTGTGTTTGAAGCAGGATATTTTACAGTTGCACTGTAAAACTGTTCATTGTAAATTCAAAGTAATTAATTTGCAGCAGATTCACCTGCAAAATACTGTATTTTTTTTATAAGTTCCTACTGTAATTTAGAATTACAATATATTGCTACAAATAAATACACAGTTCATTATTGTATTCTTTTACATGTACATCCCAATACTGGTTGCAGTTTTGTCAGTAAATTACTGCATATTTACAGTAACCATATTTGAATCTACAGCATGTATCCTTTATTTAATGAAGTGAAGCCTGTGAGTTAGTTCAGGCAGACAACTTGAGCTGTGCAGCATGCAAACAATACTCACATGGTAGGTCTCATTCTCCTCCATCATCTTGTAGCACACACTACCAATTTGGCAGACTATTCAAGATGCAAAAACTTACCATCTTCCCTGTCAATGCATACTGCTGCCTGCACCTTAAGCCGCTCCACCACCCCAGCATCCACCTGTAGGCTCTGTGTAGGGTCACATCACTCCCCAATGCCTCTATGTAAACATATCTGCAGGGGAGTGATTAAGGTCAGAGCCAAGACGCCAAACCCAAACTATTGCATGTTCTGCTGATAATAAACATTCCAAACTCATGAGTTGTCTGTCTGAAATGATAATTAAAGACGGTTAGTGTAATGCTACCACTAAGATGGTTAATGGGTTGTACATACGGCAGCTTTCTAGTCTGACTGATGGAACCAAACTAAATGAAAACAGTGTAATGTTTTGGTGGAATTCATAAGCTGTAATGTGGACTTATATCAACATATACACTGACCTCTTTAAGCGCTTTACAACACAAATAACAACAATAACATATGAATAAGAATTACTAACACACAATCATAATGGTATGCCATTTCCTAACATTTTGAAACTTTGAGGGAGAATCAAAAAGCTTGTTTCCAAGGCCACAGACTGGAAAAACTCTTATTATAGAATAACAGCAGGATAACATGAAAATTACTTGAGTTGAAATGTGCCTAAAATATAAAAATAAGCAACATGAAGAAACCAATTATGGGACGCACACCTTACAAAGCATGTGTGAAATGTCCTTGACTTCTGTCCATCAGTTTTGAGGAGATGAGGATAGACCACACCCCCCATCAAACCTGTTATGTACAGACACATATTGATAAAATAATAATAATAATAATGGTAGAAATGAGGTCTTATATTACTCAGAGGAGGTTGTCTCATCAATGCAACTCTGGACATCTGTGTCAAAAGGCTGAGCAGGTTGAAGTGTGTCTGTTTTCTTTGACCTTCCCATGATGCTCTGCTGTTTACAGTGAAGTTTACAGTACATTACTGTAAGTAATGGTATTCTCTTAAAGTAATCAAGTATTATTTGTCGTAGATTGCATTGCAGTTTACAGCATGTCACTGTAAGACATTAATACAACAGAATGCTGTTCAGACTTCACTGTAAATTTACACTAAAGTTTTACAGCGTGGACAATAAACTTTATTATCAAAGATGTCCGACGGATTAAAAAAAGTTTTGTAAAAGTTTAAAGGTAAAATCTACATAAACGTAGTGCTGATGTATCAGTCCAGTGTACAAACAGCATTCTATTTGGGGATGCTTTTATTAAAAATACATACACCTGCTGTACGCAGGCACTTTTACAGATATCCATATTGACATGGACTCATTTTGCACACATTCCACAGGGGCTCTTCTGCTAATGATGTGTTTTTTTCTCCATCCTCTTCATGTCTGTAACCGTCGCAGGCGTCTCAACAACAACGACCTCACCATGCTGGAGGCCACCGGAGCGTTCAAGGGCCTGTCGCAGCTCAAAAAAATGTAGGTCACTCTGACAACAATGAAGAACATCCGCTCAGTCAACAAAAGAAACATCCATCAGATCTAATTGTCTGACCTCCATGACCCTAAGAGTGAAAAGAGTTTCAGACTAACCCACTGTGTCAATTATGAAGACTTATAAAACATAGATTTTTGTTTTCCTTCCTTCCAGTAACTTGAGCAACAACAAGATCTCGGAGATCGAGGACGGGGCGTTTGAGGGGGCCTCCTCGGTGGTGGAGCTTCACCTGACAGCCAATCACCTGGAGTCTGTGAGAGGGAGCATGTTTAGAGGCATGGAGGGCCTGCGCATGCTGTGAGTTCACTTCATAGTCCTCCTGTAGTGTTCATCAGAGCAGAGAGTTAGCAGTTACACTCCTTAAAAGAACAGTTTTTGGATGAAATGTTCCTTCAAGACTTTTAGCAACTGTAAACAGAGACAAGGTGAGAAAGAAAGAGACAAGCTAAGAAGTGTATTTGACATTAAAACACTAAAGAAAAGGGCATGATAATATGTGAAGTTAGTCTTGTACTCTCTTTAAACATGGATATGTGTGATTGTGTGTACAGGATGCTGAGGAACAACAAGATTAGCTGCATCCATAACGGCAGCTTCACAGGTCTGACCAACATCCGGCTGCTCTCCCTCTACGACAACCAGCTGAGCACCATCCTGCCCGGAGCCTTCGACACCCTCCCCAACCTGTCCACACTGTTAGTGACTCACACAAGGCTCACACGGGTCCTTGAAATCCTTGAAAGTTTGTGAATTTGACGGGGAAAATTCAGCCTTTGAAGACAGAGTCATTGAAAGCCTGAATTAGATCTTTTTGACATTAGTAAATAGCCTACGTTCTACTTTTACTAATCGATATCACTGTGCATATGAGGTACAAACAGATACATAGAAAGCACAAAGTAAGACAAAGACAGATAAACGTAAACAAAAACAGTTGAATTCACACATTAGATCCTGGTCTCATTTCAAGGGCGTCAAATATGACGGTTTTGGTGCATCCCAGGCTTTGTTGTAACTCCAACAAAAATTACAAAGCGAAAAAGTCCCAAGAGATCTGCAGGAAGGGGTGCACCATCAGGAGAGGAAAAACAGGTAAATGTTTGGGGCCCCCCCACCCCAAAATGATTTAGGAAAGGGGCCCTCTAAACAACCACTCATATTGGCACATTTTGCAATGACAACTATAAACCCCCTGAAAACTCCCATGAAGCCACTATACAGTGCACCACGAACACCCCAAACACGCCCGTTGTAGCTGCCGTAGCTACAGCTTGATGGGGAGTTGACACCACCCTCAGCAGCATCACCACCAGGTTCTCAAAGATGGAGGATATTTACAGCCTCTACGGTTTTATTTTCTCCAAAGAGGTAATGAAGTCTGGCAGGCTCGAGAGGCAGGGCCTAAATGGATGACGGAGATGTGATAGAGGTAAGATGGTGATGGCCTTCTTTGCCTGGGCCCCCCTGAGTGTAGGATCGCCACTGGCTGCAAACCAGAAAGGCTAAGGTGATCACATAATCTCCTCCAACTCTCATTGGAGGACGTAAGGATTCTCAAAAAGCGCATTAATTAGGTGTTAAAGGAGTGGGATCCCTGCACATACACACACGTCTGTTCTTCTATCAATCAGGAATCTTCTGGCCAATCCTTTCAACTGTGACTGCCGTCTTTCCTGGTTTGGGGCGTGGCTCCGTAGCAGACGAATCGTGACGGGGAATCCTCGCTGCCAAAGCCCCGCCTTCCTCCGAGAGATCCCCCTGCAGGATGTAGCTGTACCTGACTTCCGCTGTGAGGACGGTAAGGTCCACCGCTCAGATATAAACACATACAAAGACAAAGATGCATGACTCACAATCCCATCTGTGTGTTTAGGCTCCGTCGTGGAGGACATCAGCTGCGCTCTGGGGCCTCAGTGCCCCGCCCAGTGTACCTGTATGGACTCGGTGGTCCGCTGCAGCAACAAGCACCTGCAAGTTCTGCCCAGAGGACTGCCCCGCAACGTCACTGAGCTGTGAGTCTGACAGCTTCACTGCAAATAGTTCTGGACTTGTCAAGATTTAAAATCTTACATCTAGAGAGATGAGACTAATTATGTTGTTTTACAAGTTATTTACTAATTTATTTGATCTGAACCTTCTTATTTCTCATCTGAACCAACTTATTTTAAGATCTCATGACAGATAGAATTATTTTGCTGCATTGACAGATAATTTCACTGGTTTTAAGTATTAATCTTTATTTCTTGTATTTTCGTGACTGTTTTTTCCAGTGTTCAGTTGTTTAGGAGAACATTGTTAGGCTGTTTCACTGTGAAGCTCCAGAAATGTTTTGTAGAAACTTTCCATCAGCATGAGGATGAGTAGATAATGACTGAATTTTCATTTCCTTCATTAATAAACAACATAAGAATAACTGATCAATTCAAATTATACTTAAATTTTAAAGTGGAGGAAAACATCTTGCCTGTGTGATGACATCATCATGTGTGAGGTATGTAACTTATTATTCAGCAGAGACCAATACAAACATCTCTTTCTCTCTGTTCTCTTAGGTATCTGGATGGTAACCAGTTCACCAGTGTTCCTAAAGAGTTGGTCACTTTTAAATACCTGCAGCTTGTGTAAGAGACTCTACTCAGCACTGCACAGTAACCTAGCTCATCACACTCTGCTGCTGTTACAGCCACTGACATTAATACAGGACTTATTTTAGGAAAACACAGTACCGTCACACAGACACTATTTTATTGTTTTATCTCTTCTCAACATCATCTTGAATCTCAAAATCAAATGCATGTTTTCTTTTTACCTGTAGAAAGTTTTAGAGTCGTAGAGATGTCTGCCTTATCTCTAATCCAAGGGGACCAAATGTTATTTTACTTGTGGTGCTCAAAACACCAAAAAAGTAGCATCTGGAATGATGACCTGGTGACTCAAGTAATCCACAGACTCTGTTGTAAGTAGTTTCTGCATCATTGTGCAGAGAGAAGCATGCGTCTCTCATGGATGAGAGGTGAGCTAAAGTTACAGCTCAGCCATTAATGTTTACATCCCACCATGTGAGGAACACCAGCCTCTCCATTATGAGATCTATCTGTAACTCTGTGCTGTGTTACAGAGAATAGTTCCTACAGGAACCTGCTGACAATAATAAGATAACCTGAGGATTATCTTCAGTTCATGAGTTCTGAAAACGGACATTGCTGTTGAATTTTTCAAATATATCCTATTTTCTATCCAATTATGAGGGGTTGAACAATTTTTGAGACTGCAGTCGGCAGTAACAGTAGTGTCTTGTGTTGAATGTGGGAAAATGATTTGATTTGGTTATTGCAAACAGCTGATAAATAGTACTATATATACTGTGTATATATATATTTCACTTCCAACTGTCATAAGAGGACCTTAAAATCAGTTCTAAATGTTAAAAAGCTGCTAAAACTGGACTAATATGTTCTCTCCTTTGGTTCTGGTTAATGGCTGAGCTGCAAGTTTTGATGAGAAGATTTTATTTTTATTTTTTTTGGCGGGGAGACCAGTGAAAAGTGAGTTGCATTAACAAGTCGACTTGAAATGAAGCCATGAACAATGAAGGACAATGAAGGAAGGAAACGACCCTAAAAACACAGACAGAGTAACAAAGGAGCATATTAGCATATTAGCATCTTAGGGCCAAAGAGTTGGAATTATTTTAACAACCATATGAATCCAGCTGATCACTTATGAGACCAGACTGAACACAAAAACCCAGCAGAACACAACAGAAATGAAGCTTGTTGGTGACATCATCATGTCTGATGACGTCAGGGAGCAACCATCTGATATGGATGAACACCCTAAATAAAGATGAGAATCAGAACTGTAACTAGTAAATAGTGTGGATGTGCAGAGAAACCATATGTTGACTGTGTTTATGAACCAGTCCAGCAGGAGGAGCTGTGGACTGTCTGTTTAATTCTGTGGGTAGAGATCCAGCTCATTTCAAAAAGCTTCATGCATCCATAAAATATGACAAACATCTCATAGTTTTCATCTAATCGACTCATTTTATATCAGGTTTATTGGGAAAATCTACTTTTTATCAGCTGTTTGCAAAAACCAGATCACACAAGAACAGTTTAAATAGATCAATACAACAGATTTTATACATTGAACACAAAAGTCTCCCTTTCCTGACTCCTCAGTCTCTAAATGATCCAACCTGAATCTCATCCCTCATCAGAGACACATTTACAGATCAGATGGAGTTAAAACACTGAGCCAACCTTCATAGACTTACTTTAGCAGCAGAGTCCCAAAGGTTTTTCTGTTCAGGCCTAAATGTACATCAGGGCTCCATGAACTCCAAGACCTTCACCACTGCGGACCCAGAAGACAAGAAAAGTGGCTCCAGTAGCTCAGAACCATCTAGATCAGACCCAGAAGCTCTGGATGCTGTTCTGTGGAGCCATGAAACCAAAGTGGAACTTTTGGGGCCTCTGGATCAGCGGTATGTCTGGAGGAGGAAGAATGAAGCTGATGCTGAGAAGAACACCCTACAGTGAAGCATGGCGGTGGATCAGTGATGCTCTGGGGCTGCTTTGCTTCCTGGACCACTGGAAACCTGCAGCCTGTAGAGGGTCAGATGGATTCCATCAAGGATCAGGAAATCCTAGAAGAAAACGTCTCCATCTGTGAGGAAGATGAAGCTCGGCCTTCATTGGACGTTCCAAAAGGACAATGATCCCAAGCAGACCTCAAAGTCCACCAAGGCCTGGTTTCAGAAGAAGTCCTGGATCATTCTAGAGGCCGTCACAGTCGCCTGACTGAAATCCATAGAAAATCTCTGGTGGGATTTGAAGAAGGAGGTTGCAGCAGGTAAACCAGGAATATTCCAGAACTGGAGGCCTTTGTCCATGAGGAATGGGCTAAGATTCCTCAGGAACGCTGCCAGAAGCTGGTGTCTGGATATGCATCATGTTTGCAGCAGGTCATAGCAGCTAAAGGGTCTACAAAGAACTAGAGATGCTGGTCATTAAGGGTTGGATCATTTAGAGACTGAGGAGTCAGGAAAAGGAGACTGGTGTTGAGTCTGTTGTATTGATCTATTTAAAATGTTCTTGTTTGATTTGTTTACTGCAAACAGCTGATAAATATTAGATCTTGTCAATAAACCTCACAAAGGGGGTTGAATAACTGTGCTTCCAACTGTACTTACGTATATCTAATTGGACTTGTGTGTGCGTGGTGCCTGTGTGTGTTTGTGTGTATTGATTGGAATTGACCTTTGTCCCCTGCAGAGATCTGAGCAACAATAAAATCAGCTCCCTGTCCGATGACTCCTTCTCCAACATGAGCCAGCTCACCACACTGTGAGTCCACACACACACACACACACGCACACACACACACACACACACACACACACACACACACACACACACACATGCACACACACACACACACACACACACACACACACACACACACACACACACACACGCACACACACACACACGCACGCACACACACAGACACACACTTCAGAGTTACTTTTAGGTGTCAGATTCACTCCGTTCACATCTTACCTGGGTACATCACCATGGTAACTTACGCTGCTGCATAATGATATCATCCTACAGAGACTAGTTGGAGCAACACTTGTTTTATTTAATAGATATAAAGTTAAAGCTTTGAATAAAGGTTTTATATTTATTTTTTATGCTCCTGAGACAGTTTGACTCCATCAGGGTGGGAGCTGACAGACTAAAGCTGTAAAACAAAACGTCATGTGAATACATCGAAGTAATACACAAACATAATTATAACGAGACACTCATGCCCTAATGATTGGGTAGTGATATAAGAAGTACATTCATTTATTTACACATTCACACAGTGTTTTCCAGTTGTACTTCCTGCATTTGGGAGCAGCAGCTGTGTCGCTTTTAGCCACCTTCATCTGTTTAACTTGTTATTTTTTTATATTGTAGTTTGCTCTTCTTTGGCATGTTTTACTTTTTGGTCACATGCTGCAAACACAGCCTTAATACACCCACGTCTCCGTCCTCTGGGTCTTCCATGCTCTGCCAGGTTAGCCAGGGATGAGCTCTGCAGCTGGACCCTTGGACCCTCATGTTGTCAGCGGATTTCATTCTGCAGTTACATTTTAATATCATTGCTTTCATGTTGAGGTAGCTGCTGTCATGCTGAGCGCCTGCTGCAGCTGAGCGTAAGCTGATAACGGGTGTGTGGTGTAGACCGTCGGAGTGTGATAATGCTGACGGTGTCTCAGTGATGAAGTTTGTGTTGCTTCTCCACCTGCAGGATTCTCAGCTACAACTCCCTAGGCTGTATTCCTCCTCTGGCGCTGGGAGGTCTGCGCTCCCTGAGACTGCTGTAAGTTCACACGCACACACACACACACACACACACACACACACACACACACACACACACACACACACACACACACACACACACACACACACACCTTACTTGTGTGTTACTGCCCAAACCGCTGTTGGAGTCATTTCAGTTTGACCCTCTGCTGTTTCTGTCTTCCAGCTCTCTCCATGGCAACGACATCTCTGAGCTGCAGCAGGGCATCTTCAGCGACGTGGCCTCCCTGTCTCACCTGTAAGCGCTCAAATATACATGTGGTGCACACACATGTACATGCATAGTGACAGCACAGTGAGTGTGAGGGACAGCGGGGTCAGGCCTCACTGACAGAATGGGGTCTCTGTGTGTGTCTGCATGAAGGATCACATCATTAGGGTGAAGGAATGAATGAACAACAACCTTAACTTCACTAACTCTCAGTCACACTCAAACATGGTCTATGGAGCTGGAAAATGAAGTACAAATAAAATTAAATATAAATAAATAAATGATGAATTATGAGTATTTATGAAGTAAATATATGTAAGATGTAAAATGTTTTATGATATAAGGAAGGAAGGAGGAGAATCCATATCAATTTAAATATTATTCTCTTACTCTCACCTGAATCTGGTTGTTTCTTTCCTGAATAAAAGCATTTATATTCATCTATGAAAAAAAAACAATAGTTCTTGAAAAAAAGAGCAAACACTCACATTGAGCTGAAATGAAGTGAGTGCACAGAAATCAGGTAAATAACTCATAAAAGATGTTGTTTCTTACAGGATGGCAAAAATAATAATGATAATGATTATTATTATTAGATTATAAGAGTGTGAAACAGCTTCAGGTCTATTCCTCTAAGAGAGGGCGGAGTCAAGCGGCTGCCTGGTGGACTGAATTAGTTTAAGAGATCCATGTGTTCCTATTGGTCGATCGATCTGTGTGTGTGTCTGGATACAGTATGAAGTCAAGCATGACACATGTGAATCTGTCTGAGGGTCTACAGTGTGTGAGAGAGAGAGATGGTGGAGGTGAGGCTGAGGATGAAGGGAATAAGGAAGAGAGGAGAAGAGGAGATGAGTGAAGGGCAGGAGGAGGTGAAGACAGGGGGGAGGGCATATTTTTCTGAAATAAAATCCTGCCGACTTTCAGTCAGGATAATAAATCGGCTGTAAAACGATCCCATTTAACAAACTCTGTTTTCCTCTGATGCTTCATGGTGGAGTCTGATGGTGCATCTTCATATGAAGCATCACTTTTTCTTTATTTAATGATCCAGTGTTTTTGTCCATTGGCATCAAATTAAGAGATAAATATAATCTTATACACAGATATTATTGACTCTGGAATATCTTGTTTATTTGGTGATTAGATTTTATTTTTATTTTTTTAGATTTTAATAAAAACTTTAACTTTCATCTTTCCCCTCCTTCATCTTATTTCCTCTGTTCTTTTTCCCTTTATTTTCTCTCTACCCTTCCATCTTCCACATCTTTTCCCCTACTTTTCTCCTCTCTCTTCTTCCCCCCTTTTGATTCATATTATTTGTTTTCCCTATATTTACCCTGCACCACTTGTGTTTTTTGTCACTGCTGAGTTGACTCTTGTACTGTCTTTCCATCAGAGCGATAGGAGCCAACCCTCTCTACTGTGACTGTCGTCTTCTCTGGCTGTCAGACTGGGTGAAGAGCGGCTATAAGGAGCCCGGTATCGCCCGCTGTGCCGGACCCCGCGGCATGGAGGGCAAGCTGCTGCTCACCACTCCAGCCGACAAGTTCCAGTGTCTGGGTAACAACACGCTGTCACACCCTCAAGCTGCACAGGGCACCAAAGCTCTGCAGCAGTTTCACGTCTCTGTTTCTAATTAAAAGTAAAAGTATTTTACCTGCCTTGCCTGTGTGACGGACTTGAGCTCTGGTCCTGACTGACTCATCAGTTTCTCATCCATCCTTTGACTGTATGGTATTTCTCTTATCTACTTTTGTCACTTACAGTTTTTTACATTTCAGTGTAAATTTTTTTTTGTTGCATTACATTCATTTAGCTGAAACCTTCATGTAAAGATTTAAAATATAAATACAAATCTCAACACACCAATGCGATCAATATAAAGCATCCATACTTAAATTTTTAAGCCCTCAAAAGAAATTTTAACCTTCAAAAGTAAATTACATACAAAAGAAAGCAATGCACGTTCAAAATACACATTTGAATGAAGGCTCCGCCTCTCATTGGGAAGATAACCAATCATACTTTAGGATATTGGGTTGACACTTTGATTGACCAATCAGATTTCAGGTGTGGCCACCCCAGGCTAACTACATAAAAAAGCAAAAAGTTTTTTAGTCGTAGTTTTTCAAGTAGTTTAACGAGTTTAGTTTAGTTTAGTTTAACGTAGTTTAATGTCGTTAAACTACAACTTCAATCTCATGGAGTCCACTGCTCTCAACAATATTTTAGATGGATGTTTGAATTCTTTTTGATTCTGTCATTTAAATTATAAACTATAGCAAACATCCTCCTAATAGATGGTATTTGATAAGAGGAAGCTGTTTCATCAGTGTGACCTTCAGCTGCTTTCCCTCCTACACACCTGTCAGTCCTTAACTACAGATTCACCTTAATAAACATTTATATGAGATTTTTTCCTAATTTTTTTAGACAAGCTTGCCTCTATTATAAGTGCAATTACAAAGTACAATTGAGAGAGGAAGCTGACCTGATGTTTTGTCCATATGGATGCAGTTGAACTAAGGCTGTGATGAAATCAGTGCAATGAACAGATAAAAGGAGCTAATGGAGCTGGTTGGTTTAATATATGGTAAATAAATGGCTACTTACAGCTGGATTTGGTCATTTATCATTTCTATCCTGGGCCAGTTGTGACTTTTTCACTATTTTGTAGATTTTTCTTTATTATATTTAGTCATTTTATACATACCGTATATATATATATATATATATATATATATATATATATATATATATATATATATATATATATATATATATATATATATATATATATATATATATATATATACACAGATGTTTGCTCTGTCCTCCAGAGCAAAACCTGCATGACTAATTTGTGGTGGCAGTAAATCAGCCCCAGACTCCTAAAAAATGATAATATATCAAATAAATACAGTATAAAATATATATAACGTTAGTCTGTCCTGGTGTGTGGCTCTACCAGCACGGAGCCTCTGACTAGATCAATTATATGCCTTGCAAATCAGTTGCACAGATGATCACATGCTTCTTCAGTTATTTCTTACTGTATATCATTTACCTCCCACCTCTATTTCCTTCTTCTACTGCAGCTTTCAACAGACGTATAATCAGTAATTAGAGGTGCGTCTCTTTCAGCCCTCGCTCTCTAAATTTCAACAACAACCCTTTATTAGATGTTAGTGTAAAACAAATATCTGTATCACGGATGTCAACACATTGTACGCAATGGAAAGATGTGATCAGGCATATTCGATCACATCCAATGATGAAGCATTTACATCTTACATCAGCATGTGTTTACTTATCCAGATAAGATGTCTGGAAACAGATCACATGTAATTACTAGGTGTACATGAGGTCTAATAGTATTTTTTAGTCACTAGATTATCTTGATCATTATAATCTAGCCTATCCATCCATCATTTGAAGTTGCAGGGGGCTGGAGCCTATCCCAGCGTTGGGATAGAGTTTATGATCAACCCGCCTCTCACGTTGGGTGAGAGGCGGGGTGTACAACCCTGCACAGGTCACCAGTTCATCACAGGGCCGACACATAGAAGGACAACCAACCATTCACACTCACATTAACACAAACAGGAAACTCATTAACCAATACTCCAATATGACATGATTTTGGACTCTGGGAGGAACCTGGAGAACCTTGAGAACCTGGAGAACCTGGAGGGAACCCACACAGACATGTGGAGAACATGCAAACTCCACACAGGGGCTTAAACTCAGAACGTTCTTGCTGTGAGGCATCAGTGCTCCAGAGTGCTTCATCTGATCATTATCTGATGGAAATCACAGGTTGAATGATTTCTGCTTTGTAGAAAGTGTCTGATTGTGGGTCTGTAGAGTCAGTTTAACACAGAAATCCAGGATCATTTTAACACGAGAGCAAATTCATTTCTTATGTCACCAAATACCAAATAAGTAAGGATGTACTGCAGTGAAGAAAAAAACTTCAATATTTTGTCTGCTCTTTTTTGTCAATGAAAATAAAATTTTACAAAAAAATTCTTTTATTATAATTTAGTTTTGTCTTTGCATGATGGGTTTTTTTTCTTCTCAAAAATACTTTTATTGATTTTAACAGAGTGAAGACAAATTCATAGAATGCTCAGCAGGAAAGGCAGTTTTACAATGATTCTTAGTTACAAATAATATTTGTCTATTCAGAATAAACAACATTGTCATAAATATGAAATTCTGCTGAGAACATTAAATTAAGGACATTAACATAATGTGGATCCCTACAACTTTTACCCCCATTAACCCCTGTGAACAAGCTGGCATGAAAAGTATATAGAAGGTATGACAGACGGAAGCTGGATGTCAGGCTATGCATTTAAGAAAAGAGAGTTAACTACTGAGGAGTGAATCTTCTCGAGGTTTTGACAGGACATGATGTCCCTCAGCCACCCCACCGCAGGGCAGCACGTCTCCATCTCAGTAAAACTGCATGCTGGGACAGTAAAGAGAGTAAACTATGTTTAATGAAATCTGTACCATCTTCTTATCGCTATGATTGGCCAATAATATCAATCATGCCCATCAATCAGCCTCCAATCTTTAATCATTACCTCCGCCAAGGAGGTTATGGGACTGGTTGGGTTTGTTTGTTAGCATGATTACACAAACACTAATGGACAGATTTGCATGAAATCTTCACCATAGATGGATCCTATCATATCCTAGAGGTGATTAAATTTTGGTGATGATCTGGATTATTGTTGAGCCTTGGCGGAGGTTTGCGCTGTCTGAGCGCTCTTGTCTTATTGTCATGATTTATCTGTGTAATGGTACACAGAGTGATGGTATAGTCAGAGTTTTTTGTTCCTGGAGATTTGCCATCAACAGTCTTTTTGTGTTGATAAAAAAGCTTAATTAATCTCTGTTTAATGAAAGACTAATTTTATAGCTTTCTGTAAAAACCGCTAAAAACAAATGATGATAACAGCTGAGAAAAGATGGTTCTCATCTCACTCTCTTCATGTGTGAAAGTTCCATTAATGACGGTTTTATCACAGGCGCTAATTTGTGCTTTTTAATTAAACATCTAATATAATAGTTTCACATGGGTGGTGCTTTGTCTCCTCGTCACAGAGCTCCACTCGGTTTCTGTCTAAAGAAAGACGAGTCTTCATCTCACTAAATATGGCTGAGATGTCAAGTTTATTATTCGTTCACCTCAGCTGTGTTCATGTGTTCATATCTCAGGTTTCTAATGGTTTCAACCTTTGACCAGTGAACAGATCAGTGCTCAGCTGATATATCACAACACCTGTCCTTACTTTTAGTGGCAACACAGATTAACACAGCATCTAACAAATCGTAGCATAATGATGATGTCAGCATTCAAGACTATGAGGTCAGCAGCCATTGAACACCTCTGACATAAAGTACAGCAGAACTCTAAGTTATTGGACTTATTAATAGTATTATTTGGACTCTTGCCAAATGCAGTTTCACAGAAATTAGGAATAACACACAGACAGTGTGAGCACTGAACCTGAATGGGTGTGTCCCATATCATGAGCTAAAATG
>CM075191.1:3870554-3913054 GCA_037577475.1 Chaunax sp. Z400 | reverse complement strand
GTGAAGACTGTCTGGACTGTGGACATTAGATCTATGATGTCCCTCATCATGTTACAGGATCACGTCATTATCTATTCACTCCCATGCCGACTGAAAGTTGGGGGAAGTTTCTCTGTCAGCGTTTCCTAACAGCGTTGCAGCTGAAGAACATGGAGACTAGTTTTAAAACTACAACCAACCAAAGACAAACATAAAATGACTCCATGCAGCTCGTACCGCAAAATCCAAGTCTTCAGAAGAGCTGCCCCTAGGAGGGTGCTGTAGCTGGAATGTGCAGGACATCAATGACAACTTGCAATTTCTGCATACCTCAGTGTTTACTTGCCGCCCTGTAGTGGTAATTTCATGATGAAAAACCATGATGTCCAACCTATTTTTTTCCATTACTAACAAACAGCTGCTAGATGGTTCCATTAGTCTTTTGCCCCTATATCCAGGTTGGACCACCGATTTGTACGTCAGGACCGCTGTGGGCCTCAATGATGACAATGATTGGTGTCCAATGTCATTAAACACTAACTATAACTAAGTCAACAACATTGTTGAGGAAAAAAGACGAGACTAATAAAAAAATTAAAAATGTTACCAAAATATCTCTTTATTTTCATCCACAAAAAAGAGGAGGCAAAATATTATATTAGATATTATTATTATTATATTATTAGTATATTAGTTTTTTTTTATTCTTGAATTACAATCCGGGAGGTGGGATCCCAGCCCCCTGGGGTCAAGCGTGTGTGATAGCTGGTCCGACCTGGGTACAGGGGCCAAAGACTAATGGAACCATCTAGTAGCTGGTCTGACCTGGGTACAGGGGCCAAAGACTAATGGAACCATCTAGTAGCTGGTCTGACCTGGGTATAGGGTCCACAGACTAATGGAACCATCTAGTATCTGGTCTGACCTGGGTATAGGGGCCAAAGACTAATGGAACCATCTAGTATCTGGTTCCCTCTGAAGGTTCCTCAGGATATCTGGAGCTCAGAGTCTCACAGTTGTATCTGGTAAACCAATGATTAGAGGTTTTGGGGCTGAAACCATCTCAACCTATTGTCAGACTTTAAATATGTAAGAAGCTCGCTGGCTTGGAGGTGGGCGAGGTTCAAAATAAATCAGCCAATCACAACATGTTCCGTGTCTGGATGTATTCCTTAAAGTGACATCATCAGACCAGACACTTTCTGCAAAGCTGCATTCTAAATCGTTCAACCTGGTTTTATCAGATCATGATCAGATAAATCTGATGTGGAATCAGTGAAATCAGAGGAAAATGATACAAATATTGGTTTGGTCTGAAATGTTAATAATAACCTGATGTCTTAGAAAAGACTCAAATGTCAACACTTTTATTAAACTAGACTAAAACACTGAGTTTTCTTTGATACAATAAAACTATAATGTTCAGACTTTTAGTGACTAAAACTGGACTAAAAACAGGATCATGTGACAAAATATGATAAAAACTAATGAGGACATTTGACACAGGAGTAAGACTAAATTAAAAATAACTGACTACTTCTGTGCAGAAGTTGGATCCACCCACCTCAGATGGAGTTGGTGCTAATGATTTTAGCTTACAGGCTACAATTCAAATTTCAGCCTAAAAAAGGGTATAAATAATGTGTTTTCAGATCAATTTGGGATCCCAGGGCTTCTTATACTTGGATTACAGTTATTTTATGGTTGTTTTTAGGTTCTTTTTACATTTTAATATAACTCCTCATTTTTGTCAGCAGTTTAGGAGAATGCTGCAATGCTGTGAAGCTCCAGAAATGTTGTCTGAACTAAGAAACTTCACCCAACTTTCCATTGGCATGGGCTTTAGTATAATAACTGAATTTAATTTTTTCTAGTTAGTTTCTTATGTCATGTACCGTGCAAATTATTTAAAGTTGCACAGAATGTCAGAAAAGTAAAAATCACCATGGTTTATTTATTTTTTTAGTTTAGTCACATGAATCCAGCGAATGGAACCACATTATTGGCTGATAATGTATTGTTATACGCTCTTGATCTTTGTCCTGACAGTGGTGAGTTTTGCGAGGTGGCCCTTCCTCCCCCATCACCCTGCCAGCTGGCTCAGTGTCAGAACAGCGCCCCCTGCGTGGACAGAACAGGTACTGCGGTCTGTCAGTGTCTGCCAGGCTTCGAGGGTCAGAGCTGCGAGAGGCTGGTCAGTGTCAACTTTATCGACAGAGATTCTTACGTTCAGCTCCAAGATGTGAAGAACTGGCCTCAAGCCAACATCACACTGCAGGTGAGGAGAGAGACAGAGGACAGGCATCATATACCAGCAGCAGCAGACACACACATGGCTTTTTGTTTCAGGTGTCAACAGCAGAGGAAAATGGCATCTTGCTTTATAATGGAGACAATGAGCCAATCGCAGTGGAGCTCCATCAGGGTCATGTCAGGGTCACATATGATCCAGGGAACCAGCCTGCCAGTGCTATCTACAGGTACACACACACACACACACACACACACACACACACACACACACACACACACACACACACACACACACACACACACACACACATAGTGTTACATGGATCATGTATGAAAATGGGTGCTAGAATTCTACTTTAAAGAGAAACAAAGGATTGTTTTCTTTTTTCTTCAAATGAATGATAATTAGATCCAAGTATAGGCAACTGCAAGTTTCAAGATATCTGCAACCTTTTGAAATGATAAAATATGCAGAATGCAAGGTTTAAATAATGTATATACAGTTGGGTAGTTAATAAGTTTGAGTTGTCTATTATCTGCCGGCATGAAGGGAGATGTAGGAATGTTTATATCTGCCATCATTATTTAGTTTCCAGAGCGTAACTCAAAAATGGTTTAATATTTTTTCATAAAACTTTCTACACACAACAACCAAGTGGTGCCTTTTGCTATTTAGGAACATTTTTATTTATTTTTTCATTTCCATGGTTACAACTTAGGCTTGAACTCATTCTGTGAGTGAGATTTATCTGGGATGTAACTCAAAAACTGATCGAAATTTTACACAAAACTTAACATCCATGTTTCCATGTTCTGGAGAGGTGCCTTATGATATTTTGGGAATTTTAAGCATTTTATTGATATATGCTATTAACGAGAATTGCACTTAATAGGGACATAGTATTGATTCTGCATCAGGTTATAAAGTTGTTGTTTTCTACAATATGAAAAACATGAACATACTTTAAACTGGTTGAATTTCACAGCTCTCACCAACCCCACGATAAAAAAACCCATAGAAAGCCATTTTCATCAAACAAGCCAACTGTATGCTACCTGCCCAGCATATCAGCTGAAATAAACAAGGGAGTAAAGAAAGAGGATGAGATAACATGTAAAAAGTCTACATGGATCACAGGATGAATATTTGCCTAAAGATTGCATCCAAATCTGAAGGTTAGGCATAAAATTCTCTTCACGCTCACAAAAAGATTTAATCCCAGGAACAAAATGTGTCCATGACAGTGGTTCAGAATACCCATCAGTCCTTCTCTGCCGAGCTGAGCTGCTGTGTTATTAATTTAATATGAACTGTGTGTTACATACAGTGCTGAGACGGTGAATGATGGGCAGTTTCACACAGTAGAGCTGGTCACCTTTAACCGGATGGTGAACCTGTCTGTTGATGGAGGAGAGCCAACAACTCTGGACAGTCAAGGTCAGAGACAGCCGGCGACGGGGGAGGCGCCGCTGTACGTGGGAGGTGAGAGCAGAGACACAGGAAACGCAGGAAAACCTCGCCGTACATGGAACTGAAGTTTAACTCATTGGTTTCTGTTTACCTGTCCATCTCTCCAGGAATGCCTGAGGAGGTGATGCCCTCCTCTCTGGGTCTGTCCTCCCAGACCCTCAACATGTCCAGTTTCCACGGCTGCATCAGGAACCTGTACATCAACCACGAGCTGCAGGACTTCACCCGCAGCAACATGAAGCCCGGGGTGGTGCCGGGCTGTCAGGCCTGCCGCAAGCTCTACTGTCTGCACGGCATCTGCCAGCCCAATGCTGCACAGGTAGGAGGCCAACCCACATACAACAGCATTCATTTTAAAAACACAAGGAGTCCTAGTGTCAAGTAATTAAACACAAATGAAAACATAATTATGATTATTATATTTAATTTCTTACCCTTTTGTCCATCATTTAGTTTACAGAGCATAACTCAAAATCATATCCACACATCTCCATGTGCTGAAGAGGTGCCATGTGATCATTTATTTTGTTTTAGTGTATTTTATTTTATTTTATTTTGTTTTATTTTATAGATCTAATAATAAAATAAATATATATTTTTCAAAACCTTGCACACTTATCACCCATGTACTAAAGATATATCCTCAGAAGTTTTTTTTTATTTGTTTTTTTGTCCAAATTGGTAAAAACCGTTTGATCTTCGTGGCTCTTGTGGTTTTGAAATAACAATAATAATATAATAATAATAATTATATAATAATGATAATAGTAATAGTAATAATAATAATAATAGTAATAATAATCATCATCATCATCATCTTTTTCAACATTTTAGACAATAATTTTGACATGCTGAGAAATAAAAACAGGTTTTCTTGAACCACTCAGTATTTTGTCATGACTTCACACTGCAGTGGTGCCTTTGGCTTTTTAGAATCTCTGTTGTATTGTGTTGTATTTTCATGGACTGAGGTTGACATTGTGACTTTCATGACAAATATATTTATAAATTAGAATGCACAGTATCATAGGGATAAAGCGGTTCCTCCTCTGCTCCTGGTATGAACCTGCGGGGCCGTGGGGATCTGTCCTCTTCTGTTTGCTTGAATGTTTGCATCGCTTCGCTCTCTCTCTCTCTCTGTTTCATTCATCTCATAGCAAACATGTAGGTTTTGTAAGACCTCTTTATTCTATTAATAAGTGATTCCTAAAGCTGGAAAACTTTGAGGGACACAGAATAAAGGAGACAGAAGAGGAGAAGGTCAATAATGTTGAATAATTGTTTTTATATCATTCAGGTCTAAACATGTATTATCAGTTTTCTTTTCACTGTTACTATACAGGATGAAGTGAAGTAGTAAACATGTTGTCTCTCAAAGGGTCCCCAGTGTCACTGCCAGCCAGGCTGGATGGGACAACACTGTGACCAGCCAATAACAGGAGGCCTTTCTGGAGCGGATGTTGTCACCACGGCAACTGGTGTCAACCCATGTGAAGGCAGCAAGTGAGTGTGGTTTGTTCTGGGTTTTGAAAACATTTAAAATCATGCAGTTTAAAATGTGCTCACTCTCCAGTCATGGTTCCTGTTTATGTTTTCGTCGATGTGTTTGGGTTCATTCTGTTTTAATGCAGGTGTGTGAAGGGCGTGTGTGTGGTCTTGAACGCGCAGACGTACCGCTGCGACTGCGAGCAGGGATATCGCGGTGCACTGTGCAACCTGCAGGGGGAGCCGGTGGGCTTGTGCCAGGGTCTGCAGTGTTTGCACGGCCAGTGTGAGGAGACGGAGGGAGGAGAACGCTGCGTCTGTGAGCAGGGATTCACTGGGGAGAGCTGTGATATAGGTGAGGAAGGACGAGGAGCCAGGCGGAAACAGAATAACTAACATAACATGGCTTTACGGCATATTCTGAGAACAAGATCAACGAGAACTCATGATCTCTGCAGACCTCAGTGTTTACCTCAGGGGCCAATCTAGGATTTTTCTAACTCAGGGGCCACATTTTACACATAGGGCCCAACATATGTCCAACATCCATGCACATTTCCTGATTCAGTAAGATCGATATGCGTTTCATACCTTGTTTGCCATTGGCTCTATAGCTTTGGGAAAAGACACACATAATTCCAGTAGATATATTTAGCTAATTGTGCCTTATTTGTGCACATTGTGTACGTCGAAAAAGCTTTGGAAATAAAAGTTCTTGAATTTTAAAGAATAGAATAGAATAGAATTCAAGAAGTCTAAAAACATGTTTGTTTGTTTTAAAAGTTAGGGAAAGAAGCCAGAATTCTGACTTTATTCTCATAATTCGACTTTAATCTCAGAATCATGACTTTATTCTCAGAATGCATGCGTTATCATTAATGGCATGCTGAATTTAAGCCAGGACACACTACCATCATACTTTTTCAAGCGGCTGCAATAAAAAAAAAAAAAGTTACAGCCACTACAGTAGCTTGGCTGTTTGAATATGGTGGCCATTGGTTTGTGCTGTGCAGGATATTTGATGTTTGCTGGACATTGAAGACTCAGAAATGATTATCTCTGACAAATCAGTGGTCTTTATTGTTTCATATGACCTTTTAGTTCCTGCTCAGCATGTTTAGAACCACAACAGAGGTGGTACTAAAACGTAGTAGCAGGTACCAGGTACTTTTTACCTAATGGAAAACCAAAAAAGGCAAGTAGAGCCGGCACTACTTAGTGGAAATGGGGCTTTACACACACACTACACACACACTTCACACACACGGCTTATCTGGAGCAATAGCTTTGGAAGTGAAGATATAAATGTATCACTTAAAGATCAGTTCTTTTTGGCATATGTGAGAACAACAATGACACACGGACGCTAGACAAAACAAACACACTGAGATCACCAAGAAAGGGTGGAGGCAGAAAATCAAACAACAGGATTTTCTAGCATGTTTTTTTTTTCAAAAGCTAAACTGCCTGTATGTGAATTAAGGAAGCAATATTATAATCTATCTGTAGAAGGCATGTATATTGTATGTATTAATGCAAACTATTTGGTTATCATGGTAACATGTATGCATGACAAACTGGGTATTTTCCCAAATTTATTCCAGATGTAAGCTGGGAAATATTTTTTATAACTTGGGTGAACTTTTTTACAATAATAAATTCATCTTTATTAACTTGTATTGGTCTCCTGTGTGTCCCCCCCCCCCCCCCCCCCCCACAGAGTCCCCCTGTCGAGGTGAGCCAGTGAGAGATTACCACCGGCTGCAGCGTGGCACCGTCCTCTGCCAGACGTCCAAGCCTTTTTCCTGGGTTGAATGTCGGGGTCGGTGCCAGGTGGGATCCGATCCGGGCGCCGTCGCCAATTCCTGCTGCGCCCCACTGAGGGTCCGACGCCGGCGGCTCACCTTCGAATGCGACGATGGGACCTCTTTTACGCAGGACGTAGAGAAGCCTGTGGAGTGTGGCTGCAAGGAGTGTGTGTAGTACTGCGAGTGTGATGGCATGCAGACACACTCACACACACACACACACACACACACACACACACACACACACACACACACACACACACGCGTCCAGACATAGCACACACAGCAAGCTAAAGAGGTGCACACACTGTAGGGATTCTCACTGATAAACAGACATTTTAGTGTTTGTTTTGTGCGCACAGACGCAGTTTTGTAACATAGAACGGTTCTTCCCTCTGGAGACATGAAACCAAGGAGTCCTCCTCATCGTCATCTTCCTCTTCACCTGCAGCAGGAGTACCTGTGTGCTAACTCCCCAACTCCAGCTCAGTTCTAATTATGTGGATTGAAAAGCGTCCGTATGCCTTCTGGTATGTGTTTCTGATGTGTGTCTGGTTAAAGTGCTGCAGCTGCTCATCGTAAGCGGAAGGAAATAAAGCTACTAATTCAAGCCAAATAGGTTATTTAGTTAGACATGTTAAAAATCATCCTGTTTGTAAAGACTTTCACATGCAGGTGTGTCTGATCTGCAGGTCTGAGGGAAAGTGTTTGCTGCACACTGACTGTTGTCTCCAAGGCAGCGGAGATTGAAGCCGTTCAGCAGTGACAGGTGTGAAGTATGTAAATGTAAATAGGTGCAGCAGACTTTATATGCTGATCTCACAATAACCTGCGAGGTGAGATCCTCCACCTGTCATCAGCCTCACTAAATGTTGTCAAATATAAACTCATGTGCTGATTAGAGGTAATAACAGCCTTTGTGTCCAAACATTCCTCTTATAATACAGCCACATGCTTTATTAATAAACACTACAGGAAAGCAAATAACTGGAATTAACATCAATTTGACATAACATTTGGTTTATGAATGAATAAATGCTGATTTGAAAACATTTATTCTCAAAAATAGACACTTTTAAATTGTAAAATATCCTCATGTCAGTGAGTTTAATCCGACTGTTAATATAAAGGTCTCCGCTCCTCAATGCACAGACTGAAGGTTAAAGGTGACGGGTTTACGGGGACAGCAGAGAGGTCATGACACATTCCCATCACTGCTCACCATTCTCCCAGTTTAGACTGGTGTGGGGGCTGGGAATGCCAGGGTGTACATTTTATTTTGTACTTCTATCATTGTGAGGACCCGTCTTCACAGACCTGGAGATAGAGGGTATTTCATCTGTTTGTTCTGTTTGAGGGTTCAAACTTCACAGTTTTAGATTAAAAACCCCCACAAAAAAACAACTCAATTCTGTTATGATACCAACTGAACTGTGTTCATCACCAGGTTTAGGTGTATTTGACCACTTGATGGTAGCACAGTAAGCTGTGATCACAGTAATGACATGTTGTCACCTTATATGTAAAGTTGTCGGTAGAAGCATCCAGCAGACATGGAGAAACACCTGCTCTATAAAAAAAAAAACTGTGTTTACAGCAGCAGCAGCTAACGTTAGCCAGCGCTGCACTCGTTCATGGTCGGAATTTTGAATAAGGTATCAACAACTTCATGACATCAGCATGTAATTAATGAGCTGGTTGGATGAGTTGTAACTGGGCCAATATGCTAAAACAATATGTGAGATTTTTTACAACATTCACTCTCTTTTAGCTCTGGTTTGGCCTCCACCCACACCAGAAGGAAACACCTAGCTTTCAGCTAAATGCTTCACAATGTTCAGCAGCTCGTCATGAACTGTGTCTGGTAGCAACACCCTCCTTTTTCATACACAGGTCACACAACAGTGCCGTCTCTACAACGCCTTTGTTTGTTCACACTGAACAATACAGGAATGGAACTCCGCCGCTCCGGTGTGGGATTTTACATGACGGTAGATCTCGTTGTCTAATCGGATGATAATGATCTCCCAACCATTGTTCTGAGTTAGCTGCTAACTGCTACTAGCTGCTAACTGCTACTAGTTGCTAACTGCTACTGACTGCTTGCTAAGTCTTCCGGTTTGGGCCGCATTCATAACACGTCGTCAAAACGTCACAGCCTCTTCCTGCCTTTCAACCGCACGTTCACACAGATGTGCGTTTCGGCGCTGTTACTACCTCTGACGCCCCGTTACGCCTTCATTGCATTCACACAGAAGGTCGGGGGGGAATAAAGGCGCACAAGTCGTGCTCTGAAAACGCTGTGTGAATGGGGCTGCTGATGAGAGGGAACGCTGTGGGCCGGAAAACCAAAACGTTAAGCTGAAAGATGCTGAACAACTCAACAGCTGAGAGGAATCTTACTTTTGATCCATTTCTGATATTGATAAAAGCAGCTATAAATATATTTCTCAATGTAAAGTCTTTAGACAAAAACACATTAATTATGATGAAACCTTTGAATCACAATGCTTGAAGAAAGGGCTGTGGATGGGAATGTGAATCAGGGTCCTCACAAGTATACAAGGGCAGGATTGTGTGTGTACTGTATGTCACTGTAAGACGCATCCAACAACGAGACGCCATCCCTGATAATGAGCTTCATTTTGCGACGATACTGTGTGTTTGTTCGGATCAAACGCCTCCTCTCTGATTTGTCAGATGAGCCAGTGAATGCATCGTAGAAATGCCATACAGAAAATGTAGCTTTTATATATGATGACATGTTATTTATATAGATGTGAAACTAAAATAAAGCTTGGGAAAGTTAATTTTAACATGTTTGTACTTGTTTTTTTGTAGCCTTTGAGTTTCTGTTGAAGTCAAGTTGTGTCATAAATCAGATTCAAACTAATGTAGCTTTTGAAATGATTATGATTATTACAACTGCAATACATCTACATACATTAACAGCCTAACAGATTGTAATATATATATATTCTAAGCTTCTAATGCATTTGATTTTGTCATAGTATTTTTATATGTTGAAAAGGATGTTGTCACTGTATCATCTGTAGACTGTAGAGAAATGTTTTCAGTTGCCAAAAAATGTTTCCAACCCTGCATCAAGAGGGAATTTTACAAAAAGAAGAAAACAGGTAGTGGTTGTGTTGTCTCAGCAGAAGGCAGAGAACAACTAGTGCTTCTTTTTCCTATTTATTTAAATAAAGAGCTGTTTCTCCTTCATTGTTTCCAGTCTTTCCTCTTCAACCTTGACACTGGCTCTGGTTGTCTTGTTGTTGCTGCTCTGACCTTTGACCTCATTGTGTCACGGCTGTCTCGCATCCAGGCTGAGTCGATGGGCGATGGCAGCTCGTGGTGACGGAGGAGAGAGACAGGCGGGGGATGCTTGAAAGAAAGAGAGATGGTGGTGGTGGGAGAGGGAGAGGGAGATGGAGGGATGGAGAAAGATGGGGGACAAAGTAAGGAAGGATGGAGGGCGAGTAAAGAGGGGCGACCCTCTGCAAGGGGGGGGGGGGGGGGGGGCGCTCGGAGACGGAAGCTGTTTAATGAAACAGTGATTTATGCGTCCCCTCGTAACCATAAAACATAATATATACCCCCATCGGTTTGAGTCCCTCCTCCCCCAACACACACATACAGGAACACACACCCTTCCAGTAGCAGACTGCAAACTGCTGCATCTCCCCACCTCCACCTCTGCAACCAGCCTCCCACCCCCGCCTTCAACCTTTCTACATCACCGTCTTTACCCCTTCCCCCTCTCCTCTCCTCTCCTCTCCTCCCTCCCTCTCTCTGTCTTTAAAGGAGGATAAAATCATGGCAGCAGCACCTTCCCAACCCCCCAATTCCAATAAAGCCTCTACATATTCTCACACCGACGACCAGCCGAGCACAAAGGACAAAAACACACATGAAAAAATGGTGGGCTGATTGTCAGCAGCTTGAACAGAGACGATCGATCACGCACACAATAAGTTAGGTTGTTTTTTTTAATCTCCAAACTGAATAAATTTAAACAGTACATCCAATTTGGCAAAAAATACATCACCAGGCTCTGCACAGAATTTAAACAATTTCTTTAGTGGCAACGACTAAGTGGCAATGACTGTGCAAACACATGAAAAGAGGAAATGTGTTCAGTCTCTGAGAGGAAATTGGTTCATTAAGTCAGAAAAAGAAAAGTAGACGTTAACTAGAAAGGCACTCTGTAGAGCACACCAATAACTTTTGGAGATATCTTATACACTGCAAAAAAAAGAGAAGCTAAAACACAAGAAATAAACACTGAATTTGAGGAGAAAATGTCTTTAATACAAGTGAAATTGTCAAGAAATCTTTACATAAGTAGTTCAGTCTTGAAATAAATAGGCTTCAAAAAAACTCATAAATGACTTTTAAAGCACGATCATTAATCTCATGTCATCAGATCTAAGATGCTAAATCCTGACAAGTACAGAACAATTTTCAGAGAAACACACACAAACACACATGTAGGTCATCTCAGCTCAGCTCAGCGTTCAGTTGTGAATGTGCAGTACTTAAGGCTAAACACAGGAGGCAGCAGCCTTAGGCCTGCTGAAAAGGCAAAGATGAAGAGGAATTCCACCAATCGTGGAGCTGGGTTCAGGCGGGATCATTGCTGTCAATCATTTCAATAGACTGCAAATGGATAATAACACAAATTCAGTTTTACCTTGCTGCCCCTCCTCACGTTGTAAAGACAATGCAGACCTGACGACTGTGGGAAAACATTTAACTTTAACAACGTTAGCCTCATATTACGTTATTTGTACGCTAGCTTGCTTGTTCACCATGCATTTAAATAAAATAAAGTTATATTGTCTGTGTGTCGCTGATGGTTAAAAGTGACTGTGTAGAATAAAATATAAAACAAGCAGGAATAAATTCATTCTGATTTAAATCTCTGTTTTTAGGATTAATGAATGGATGTTTGCTCCATGCAGTGTCTCCAGCCTGCTGTCAGGTCTGACAAAGGTCTCCTGGAGATCAGCTGTAGTACCGTCTGACAGCAGCAGAGAGCAGTACGTCTATAAGACCAGCACAGACTGGAGAAACACCAACACACTGTCCACGGAGGGGTTTCTCCCGTCCTCACTGAGCTTCTCCTCTTTCCTCTCCTCTTGTTTCATCTCTTCTTCCATCATTTGCTTTTCTTGCATTTCCTCTAGTTTTTTCTGTTATTCCCTCATTTCTCGTTGTTTCCTCTTGCTTCATCACTTCCTCCCCATCACTTCCTCTTTGTCTCCTCTCCTCATTTCTCCTCCCTTATCTCCTCTTAAATTCCCTAAATTCCTTGTGTCACCTCTCCTCTTGTTTCCTCTCTACTTACCTTATTTTGTTTTGTCTCCTTTCCTCTTGTTTCTTCTCTTCTTCCCTCGTTTGTGTCCTATCCACTTCTTTCCTCTCTTTGTCCATCATTTCCTTTTGTTTCCTCTATTCTTATTTCTTCTGTTATTCCCTCATTTCCTTTTGTTTCTACTTGTTTCATCTCTCCGTCCCTTAATCCCCTGTCTCCTCTCCTCGTTTCTCCTCCCTCGTTTCCTCTTTACTTCCCTTATTTTCCTTTGTCTCCTTTTGTCTTGTTTCCTCTCTTCTTCCCATATTTAATCTCTCCTCTCCTCTCCTCTCCTCTGTCCTTGCCCTTTCACTCCCTTCTCCACTTATTCTACCTCCTTGTCCTGCACATCACTCCATCTTCTTTCTCTGCTCTGATGACATTGAATGGATCTCTTTTGTTCTCCTTTTTTTTCTTACTATTTCTTGTACTCCTTTGTTTTTCTACCTATTTTCTTATTCTTATATTCTTATTTTCTTCTTCTCTTGGTTAACCTGATTAATTATTATTATTAGGTCCAGACTTCCACTGAACTAAGACTCTTTTCTCCTCCTTTAAAGCGGTGAAGTTGTCCAGTAGAGACTCATTATTTCTTTAATCCACTGTGCAGTGACTCTACCAGAGGCTCTGTCTCATCACAGTTCAGGACAAACATCCTGGTGGTTTTAGTTTCCATGTAGAAAATAACACAAATCCTTTCTTAGAGGATAAATGTTGGATTTCATCATTTTCACATTAAGCTTCATCTTCTGTCAAGAGTTTTTTTTACAATTTTCTTTCATTTCTTTCTCTATTTTTCTCCTCGTCTTGTTTTTTTCCCTGCAAATTCATCCATTATCTTTTCTTACCTGTGTTTCCTCTCATTCATCCTTGAGCCCTTGTCCATCCTTGAGGATGAAGTCCTCATCCTTCATCCTTCTCCTTATCATTTCTACTGCTCAAGTCTTTTCTGTTTTCTTTTCTTTGTCCAGTTCCTTTGTTCTTTATTTATACTAACCCTTATTCCACCCATTTTTCTCCTCTCCTTTTTTGTCAGCTCCCTTATCCTCCTCCACACACCTCTTTGTTCAACTCTCCTCCACTATCTCCCTCTTCTTCTTCTTTTTAGTTGAACCCCCTCTCCTCCTCTGCTCTCCTCCTCTTCCTCCCCCCACACTTTCTCTCTCTTATCCTTTGTTCATATTTCCCCTCTATCATCCTCTGTCTTCCCTTTAGGTCCTCTTCTTCTTCTTTGTTCACACCCCACTTCTATTCCTCTATCTCCTCCCCCATCCACACACACGCACACACATACTCTCTCTCTCTCTCTCTTTCATCCTCCTCTCCTCCTGTGCAGGTCTTTCTTGCCATAGAACAGATGTCCTTTTATTGATATGATCATGCTTAGTGGTCTCCAGGTGCTCATTGGATCCACTGTATAACCTCAGCCAGCGGCCCAAAACACACACACACAGACACACACACACACACACACACACACACACACACACACACACACACACACACACACACACACACACACACACACACACACACACACACACACACACACACAGACACACACACAGACACACACACACACACACACACACACACACACACAGACACACACACAGACACACACACACACACACACACACACACAGACACACACACACACACACACACACACACACACACACACACATACACACACACACACACACACACACAGACACACACACAGACACACACACACACACACACACACACACACACACACACACACAGACACACACACACATACACACACACACACACACACACAGACACACACACACACACACACACACACACACACACACACACAGACACACACACACACACACACACACACACACACACACAGACACACACACACACACACACACACACACACACACACACACACACACACACACACACACACACACACACAGACACACACACACACACACACAGACACACACACACATACACACACACACACACACACACAGACACACACACACACACACACACACACACACACACACACACACACACACACACACCCTGCGGCTATTGCATCTCTTGAATACAGTGAGCAAGACAGGAAAGAAGTGAAAAAGAGAGGAAAGATTGAAGAGAGGAAGAGGAGGTCGAGATGAAGGCAAACAAAACTGAGAGAAAGGTAAGAATGGAGGAAAAAAGAAGTTAGGAAAAGAGGTTGGGGGATGAGTGACAGAGATAGAGGAGAAAAAAAGATGGGGGAAGGGGTTTGAGCACCGGAGGCAAACTGAATATTTCAGGCAGTTGCCAAAAGCAGGAGTCGAAACTACCAAGGTGACCCTGAAGGAGTTCCTGTTGGAGAGAAGAAGGAAGGAGGAAACGGTTGGCGCCAGTCCCCCATAGAAAAGTCTTTCAATCGTTTTCAATTAGGTTTGACCTTGTTGAAAATTTGCTCTGCTTTCAGTGTCAAATTAAGTTGAGATTGTGAGGTTTTCCATTCAGCGTCTTGAGAATGTTGCCTTTATTTTGTGTCACAGCCACATGGCGGAAGAGCTGAAGGCATCCAATCACACGAGTGGAGGCTTGATGTGGCGCCGGTTCAGTTCATGAAGGCTGCAGATAGAAGGTTTTCTCTTTACTTCAGTCAGACGGTCTAACATCACACTGAAGCAGGGAGGACTGCTATAATCATATAATCTATTAATGAGGAGGCATTTTTATTTTTCAATATTGTGAAGTACTTTGTTCTGATATAGAAAGTATTTGGGTTGGGTATTGCGGTGAAATTCTGTATTGTGATATATTGCAATACTGTATGTCAATATATTGCAAAATGCTTGTTTTGAAATTATGTGCACAGAAAATGGAGCAAATGCTGTTTGTTTTATTATGTCAGATGAGGAGGACACTGAAAGCAAGAGATATTACTGTTTTTATTTATTTATTATTATTACTTATTGAAAAATAAATAATAAAAATTCTTCATATAGAAATAAAATGCTACTAACTTACTTTGCTTCTGACCATGTAAGTTTGAAATAAACTCTGTGCTTTCAACACAGTATGAGAGCAGAAACAACATGAGAGGATCTCCTGCTGTTGTCAACACTGATACTGTTTCTGACCTCAGATAACACTCACAGTAATGGTGTAACTGGTTTACAGAAGCAAATAAAGTTAGTTAGCTGACAAGTAAATGACTCATAACTGAAATGTAAACCATCAGTAGCTTTTAACACAATATTACATGTTTATTTGGTCTGATATTCGTTTACTTGTTCTACTTGTCATAGTCTTGATCTCATCGTACATACTTGGTATTATTACATCAGAGAGTTGTTTCCTGATTGGCGTTACATATTTGTAAGGTTTAACATCTTTATTTCTGTATCTGTATCTGTAGTTTGGTTTGTATTTATCTCCATGTTCGACCCTTTTCCTCTCAGTTGATGTTGTCTGAGAGTTTTTCACTTCTGTCTTGCAACTTCTGGAAACTGCCATGTTTTTACAAATGTACCGTCGTGAGTGAACTTTGAAAGTATTGCGTCACCGTTTTGATGCACGAATGCATTACTGATTATGATCCGGATCTGGATCCGATTGTGTGCAGTGGTGGAAGATCATGAGTCGTCCACGCCTGGGTATTTTTATTTTGATCGGCCTATTATCATTATTTGTCATGACATTGGTAACAATGTTTAAAAAGGATCTTGTAATAATGAAGAAAGTGATAATCAACTCTTTGATGGCCCAGGATCCACCCCTGCACAAAATGTCATTTAATTAAAATCCATAAAAAACTTTTTCAATGATCACTTCACCTCCTCCAACTCCTGTTTGCAGAGGACTATTTAGATGAATTCATATCCAATTAAGATTAGCATCCTCAGGCTCAATCTGTCACTTTTTTTGATTAATCTTTACGTTATCCAGTGATATTTAATCTGCATTAATGTGAAACGTAGAAAAGCAGCAAATCCTGGAACCATCATGATTTGTTGATGAATAAATGATTATTTATTAGATCACTCCGACAGCGTTTGTGGGTGGAGCTGATTGTGTAGCACCTTTCAGAGACAAAGACAAGACAAAGCTCTTCAGACAAGGAACAAAACAATATCTAAAAGGAAAATGTGACATATATTTAAAAAGTAGGTTGAGAGTAAAGTGAGTTAAAGCGGTTCAGTCTCTACTTTCTGTAAGGAGCCGCCGTCCTCGGTGTGTCGCAGCTAAACGAAGCTCAGACAGGCCTGGGGAGACGACCGCATGGGGCTCGTGCTGAGTCTTAATTGAATGGAGCTGATGCGGTTCCATTAATCAGTAATGGGGAGCCTTGCTGGGCCGAGCCACCACACACCACAGCAGGAGGGGCTTCTGATGGGGCCTCTGACATTTTCACAGCAGTCAGTGTGTATCTGAAAAATTGCCAGAGAAGGAGGGAGATGTGTTCATGTCTCCGGAGTAAAGGTTGGAATGAGGAGAATATTTTACTCAAAATGCTTCCACTTGCACGTTTCTTAAGCGCACATTTCTGTCATGCATGTTGCTGAAGGACACAATGGGAGCCATTAAAGCTTTTTGCCACAAGGTTGCTACTCGTGCACTTTGGCCCCATTATCTCACACTGGAAAGAAAGCAGCAGCAGGCACTTAATACCTATATAATACCAAATATTACTTAATAATAATATAATAATTTATATAGCACATTTCTATATCAGCTGAACATGCTTAAAATAACCAATAACAGTTGCTGCATAAACAATACAGAAGTTAATAACAAATATGAGTAAATAAAATGCAGTAAATGCATTCAGATTGTACGGATTGTACTAAGTACATTGTTGACATGACACCTTCCACATACACTACTGTGCCAGAGCCTGACGATGGCCGACCAAATTCTACGATGTGGCAGAATTTCATTAAATCGTCCAACAGCCGGTCAGGAGCAGCTGATCCCTGATCGCTACAATCCCTCCTCACTCCCTCCTGTACTCTGCACCGCAAACAATGCCTGACAGAGATGAAATTCATCTGAAAGGAGTCAAAAATCTCGTCAGAAACTGAAATCATAGAGTGTAATAATTAAGTAATATGAAAGATTGCTTTGCTACAAACCAAACATGCTAGAATTAAGATAATGCATGACAGTTATCCAAATCAGAAAAAAGGTTTCAGCCACAAAGGAAAACAGATCACAGTCATAAATATGATTGTTGCAGTCAGTGAAATCCATGCACTTACCTTGTAAAAACTAATGCAGATAATAACATTATTACATATTAAACAGTGGCTGAAGTACCATAGTTATTACCACGAGACATAATAGTGCTTACAATGAGTGCTTTTGTCATAATATTCAGGATATAAGGTGCAACCAAATGCCTTATATGTTATAATTTTAACCCTGCCATTGGACTTTGTGGCAGCAGATAATGTACTATGACTCTGGCTGCAGGTTGGACATTTTTATTCACATATTCACCACATGTTTCCAATTCATTCCCACAGTTTGGAACATCCGTTCCCTATGCACTGCAAACCTGAAAATTAATGCATGCTGCAAATAGACACATATAGATGCTGTGTTGGAAAGCAATTTCAATATATCTTTAATAAAGAAAGGACTCCACGGAAAAATGAGGTCAGGCCTCCTGAAGAGAGCAGAACCTCCAAATATTCAACATTTCCACTCAAATTCAGTCAGACACACACCGAGAGTAGCCATATATATGTGCAAATGAGCAAAGCATGAAGCCACACATACTCACACACACACATACAGTATCTGAAGACGGAGTCCACTCGCAGCCTTAGGCACAGTGTGAGAAATAAATATTTGATAGGTGGATGACCTACTTCCTGCGCCCTGAAAAGTTATTTGTCTTTTTCTGCCTCCATCCACCGCAGAGGCCTCTTCCCTCTAGCCCTGCAGCAGAGACTGAAAGATAGAGAGACACTTATTTAAAAAGAAGAAGAAGAGAGAGAGAGAAGGAGAAGGAGAGGAGGAGGAGATTCAGAAAGACAAAGGAGTTGGCGAGCAGACGGAAGGGTGATGCAGAGAGAGGGTAAATGTCCAAATGGAGTTTTAGTTGCTCCGAGGCAGAGACAGTCTGGTAACCTTTTCTCATTGGTTGAATTACACCTTAAAGCACCAGGGCTACAGGCCAAATAACGCTGACGTGCCAAATGAAACAAGCAAACAGTAAACTTGTGATATGAATGAATTATACGGATATCTGTTGGGCGACAGTAAACAGAAAATATTTATTGATTGTGTGTAGGAAGGAAATGTTAGAAGCTACTCTGATCTTATCCCAAGATGATCCAAAGGATTGGCAGATCTGGAACTGCATCGACCTCAGTCTAAATTCTGATTAAAATAAGGTGTCAGCTCTGTGCTGGGTTTGGTATCTTAATCAGTCATCTTGAAAAGTTGATTCAAACCTTACATGAAGTGGAGAAAGTTTCACGGCGATCATGGAGCTCATGTGCCTGAGAAACATGATGTCTGTTGTGGGACTGCAGAGGGGAGCTTCCTCGATCCATCACTGTCCACACTATACATGCTACATACTTGGTGATGTCATTTGAAAGCACAATGTCTGTTTCTATAGTTATGCAGATGACACGCAGCTGTACATCTCTGTGGAACCAAATGATGTTGCAGCTATAGACTCTATTAGCACCTGTTTTTTTGAATAATTCCTTGAAGTTAAAGGAGGACAAAACTGAAATCCTACCAGTCGGTGGTAAAACAGAAAGAAAAAAGATGTTTAATAATCTGGAGAATTTAACTCCCTGGATTATATCTGATGTTACAAATCTTGGTGTTCTCTTGGATCCAGATCTAAGTCTCACATTAACAAGGTTATAAAAACATTGTTTTCAGATGGAGTATGACCATTAATGAATCAAAAAGATGCTGAAAACTGATTCAAACCTTTTCTTTTTAGACAATTTAACCACTATAATCTACTTTTTACTGGTCTCCCTAAAAACCACTGAGACTTAATCTTATTCAAAAATCGGCTGCTCCACTATTAACCAGAACTAAGAGGAGAGAGGACATTAGTCCAGCTTCTTGTTACAGCTAGACTTGATTTCAAGGTCCTCCTCCTTATATACAAATCTCTAAACGGAGATAATAATTTCACTTTACATATTGCTCTAGAGGAAATGGGAGGCACATTTTACAGAAGGCTGAAATTGTGGTGTATTTTGATATAAAACACTTATGTTAAATGCAACAACCTTAAAATGTAATTTAAGATGTGTAAAAAAAATCAAGAAAATGCCCCAAGACCTCAGAGGATTAACCTCTGAGGACCTTGTGCTTATCCAGGCTTCTAACCCAGGCAGGGGAAGGGTCGGAGGTCAACCGAGTGCCTTCAGCCTAGATACATGTTAGATACATAGGAGAAAACAATTGTTGGTCACACATATGGAAATAACACAAATGACACTGAGATTTTATTTTCACAACAAAATTTATTAGAAGAATAGTGGTTTTGAAAAGAAGGTTCTAGCATCCAGTGAATACTACCTTACACAACATTACAGTTGAAATGTGTGGCAAAAATGGCAATTTTCTTTTTTACCAAATTGAATATAACATAACCAGTAAAATATTTTATACATGCACAAAGACAGATCTAATCAGCGTCGCCTGACGTTCAATGCAAAATTAATCTTAAAAAAAGATCATCATCAAGTCAAATCATCATCTTTCATCTTTTTGTCAAAAAAAAAATCACAGAAATTAAAGAGACAACTTATTATTCATCAGCCCAATTGGAAAATTAGATTTTGCATTCAAAACAGGGAGTGAGAAAGAAAATCAAATAGTGCAGTCAATCAAACTAAAAGAAATTATTGTGATCCTTGTTAAGTGCTCAGTTACACGGACATCAAGAATATAAGCCTAGAAGAATAAGTCCAACTCACAAGGTACAAAATAAGAACAAAAACAAAAAATATTGTACATAAATAAAACTACAATATGAGAAAATATTTTTTAAATTATACAATTTTTTGTCAAACTGTAAACAGTAGGTATTGAAAAAATGAGGTCTATTGGGGTATTGGGAGAACCTGTGTGTACATTTGTAGGTGTACTGTACGTGGGTGTGTTAGTGAGAGGTACAGTCCAGCAGGGACCAAATTGTGAAAGGGAGCTTGGGCGTCCTGAGCATCGGTACAGCGCCCCCTGGGGCCAGCTGGACTGAAGGAATGAGGTATATCGTCAAACCCAAAAACAAAATCTCAGCGTAAAAGACGATAAAGCCCAGCAGGCCCAACGGAGGTGAGATTACGAAACTTTAGAAACCTCAGCAGAACGTAAATCAAGACTGAAGTAAAAGAAGAGGTTTGTTGTTCAAACCTCCAAAACCTCTGGAGAGCACTTCTACCCAAAGACCACAAACCGTTTCGAACCAATTCAGAGCTATGTCTATCACAACAAACTCAGATCATTACCAAAACCAACATGAGGAATGTAGAAAGTCATCTTAAGAGTTCTTACAACAGGAACTACATCTTTCTCAATCCTCAACAAATGTCGCTGATTTGCTTCAAGAGGTACAAAATTGAAACAAAATTCAAAATACTGTCTCTCCAGACCAGGCCAATAAATAACTGCTTCTGCTCGTTCTCAGAGAAAAAGCCCTCCAAACTCCACGCCATCGGCCAAGTTGTGTGCAGCAACACAAACCCAATGCCACATACGGCAGAGGTTTCGACCAATCACAGGAGACAAGAGTGGCTATCCTAAAAGTTGATAAGAGAAAACAGACTTTTCCGCTCCAGTTCGACTCGCCATGTTCCTTCACAGCTCCGTAGGTTCGATAACAGCTCAGCTTCGCCATTTTCCTGGTTTCACTTGAGGTGAGAGAGGCTTACTTAGTTTTCCCTGAAGTGTAAGACGAACCGAAGGCAGATCTGTCACATTCCTCTGACATGTAACTCCATTGGCGATGGAGAGAAAAAACGTAGCACTTAAACCAGACGTATACCTGAACATGGCGTACTGTACCTGCAGCGATCTCTGGATACTGTTTGTATTGTGGAGGCTTAATAAAAAAAGCTAAACCACAGATTTGTGCACATGTATGACATATTTAAGAGGTTAGCTTGGTTTAAGTCATTGTTGCTTTGTAGCCACACAATACCAGATGGCTGTGTCAATGCTCGGCACAGAGTAGAAGCCATGGCAACTGATGCAAATCAGCAAACAAACAAAGACTCAGCAGTCCTGAACTGAGAAAATATCCAATAAAAAGTAGAGAGGAGGCAGCTAAAAAGATTAGTAATGCCATTTGTTAAACACATGATAACAAAACTCTGAGGTTGGGAAAAACAGCTCTCTGATCAGTTAAGAGTTTAGCGGTAATTTTTGTATTCATAGGAACAGGCTATTGAAAATGAACTAGAGTTAAGGAAGATCACTGCTCGGCCTCCGTGTAGATTAAGTACCTGAATAAGAGTGAGAGCAGTGTTGCTGAGGGTCCCTGAGGGTGTCTGGGTGAAGTAATTTGGGTCTGTAAGGTGGCCAGAGAAAGGCATATTCTCCTACAGACGACCAGGATACGTTCAGAGATGCAATTTTTCAACCTACACTGTTCCACTGAATTAGCATAAGAGCACAGGTAGATTAATGTTCCTTAAAAATAGCTCTGAGGATAAAACACGGTTGAAGAAGAACTGAGGAAAATCAACAAGAGTAAGCTTTTCACATCATTTCTTACACAGTCACACAGATTCACACTCATACACACTGTTTTTGTTACTTTACACAAGAAAAAAAATGATTGTAAAAGAGCTTTAGCCAAAAACCACTACGAAAGCTGTTGCAGTGACAAACAAACACCTAAGGTGTTCCTTCTTCTCAGGAAAGGGATTTTTTTCTTAGGGGCAATATTTCATATTCAAAAACATCAGAATCCGTCCTGTGGACAACATTCAAAGGAAAAGAAATAAAAAAAGAGCTTTTGGATAAATCAGCCTCTTTAAATAAAAGACTGATAAAGGGGGGGGGGGGTATGTACACCAACATGCAAAAATATCGAGAGGGTCAATGTTCACGAAACCATTGTCGTTCCCAGCAAAGTTTAAGGGTCTGCATTTTCTAACGACTTCACTGTCTGTTGGGTTCTGTAGAGAACCTGAACAGGATCCTCACCCCTCCTCCCCTCCGCCTCCTTCATTTAAAACAGTCTTACATAAAAACACATGAACCGTTCCTCCGCAGTGCCTTCAATATACAGTTCCACCTCACCTGTGAAAAAGACAGGCGAGGGCTCATGGGTAAAGCAGTTCTATGTACAACCGTCCGGAAGACATCCCACCCCCGACAACCCTTAAACACCCCCCCTCGAGTGTGACTCTCTCGTCAAAATCATCTTCATAAATATACCGTCTTTACAGTGTCCGTTTAAGAAACAAAAAACCCCTCCCCACCCGCCCCGACCACGCCCCCCATGTTCACATAATCAGGCTTGAAAAGACTACAACTACACTAGATCCTAGTTCCACTACTTCTTCTGATAACAAAAAAAAGCTCACGCTGCCCCGCCCCTTTGCCCTATGCTACATCATGGGGAGATAACAAGCAAGGACAGAGTAAGAAAAGCAACACCAAAAGCAACAGAGAGGGAGTGATTTTACCTAACATACTGCACTGGACCTCCGTTTAGTTTCCCTGAATCATTAATGGAAAAGGCTCATCCTCTTCCTTTTCAAGATAAAAGTATACAACATTAGAGATTTGTATATACATATGCATTTGTGTTTGTGTCTGTGTGGGGCTTGTATAGGTATATATATGTGCACATGTAGAGTATTTCTTATTCTTAAATATGTATAGTTAAATTAGAGGTTAGTGGTGTTTGCGTTTTTTTACTTTTACATTCAGTTTTTAACGATATCTAAGTAGATAAGGAGGTACACTAAAGGAACATGGGGACTGTGTGGTTTCATGTGTTCCATAATTGGCTTCCTTCTTTCAGCAAACCCACTTTAAAAATTGAAAGACTGGAGGATTTTTTGTTGTTGTTTCGATGAAATTCCATCGTTTGCAGGGTTTTGTAAGAGCATCTTTTGCGCGTCTTCGAGAGCCATTTGTCTCGAAAACGGCGTCTTTTACGTCTTCATCGGAGGGATGCAAGATGGGCTGCGAAAGATTCGAGACCAATAATGTTCACAAATCCAAACACGTATGAGGATGTGAAACCAAAGCGGTCTAAAAAGCTATGGAACCTCCACTGGGCCCGTATACGTGCCGCATGGCTAATAAGCAAGAGGGCAAAACAAAGGCAAAGGACAGCAGATGAGTGTGGATGGACAGGATCAGGAGGTTGTCAAGGTTATATGGATTTCTTTTCTGAGGTATTCTGTGTTGTAAGTTTTTTTTTTTGTTATTCTTTCCATTTTTGCACACCAAGAAACACCAAGATGGAAAACATTATCCAAGACTGAAAGAAAGAACAAACACTTAGCGTTACTTTCCCAAATGCAGATTCCGTCAAAGCTCTCTTTTGTTACTTTTTTTGTCTTTACGAGCAGCTTTCCAAAATGTTGACATTCAGGAAGGCAACGGTCAAAGTCTTGTAAGTTAAATCTCCAGAGGACCAGCGAGGTGGAACAATAAGTGAGCTCTGCACGAGGCTCCCCTGCTTAGAGACATTTATATTTACAATCCTTGCGGTTTATAAAGCACTGAAAAAGTATTTGGCTGAAAATAATCAATAGAATCAGTCTAAAAATAATAAGAAAGGCTTTTAAAAGACCCTTTTAAATGATGACGTTCTACGTTTGAGGTGTTCTGAATAGTTTCTCTTCTGGCAGTGGGAATCATCTGCATGACATTTAATCTTCTCTGCTGCCAAACTTCCTGGCTTGAGGACTGAACTGATATCCGCTCACCGAGGGCTTGTCTGTCTGACCTGACTATTGATTATGCTCATGAGCCAGCGTTGCTCCTCAGCTCGACTATAAATACACCGGCTGATGTGGTTATCTGCATGTCGTTTAGGCCTCACAGCTGACAGAGAAGATGAAGCTGAAATGTAAAAGATGGCAGAAACAAGCTACAAGAGGATCACAGCTTTGCACTGGCAAATTAAGAAAAACAACCCCGGTCATTAGCCAATATATATATATTTTTTTCTTGTTTTTCCATTTTTAAAACACAGAAGGTAAAAACGACGCCTGAAACCGTTACCCTGAAACATCAAAACAAGAGATCAGAAACATCATACAACATTAACGGCCAAACCTTTAAAATATTGAGTCTCTTTTGTCGAGAGAGTTCATTAAATTTTCATCAAGGTTGAAATATTAACTGACTGCAAAACATACTGCATGTACCTAGTATGTTGGTGTGTTTTTTCCTCCAGAAACAGTTGTCAATACTGCAGGGGTTAATGACCAGCCTTAAAGAACTTCAAGCCCTGTCTTAAAAACATCAGACTCAGAAAGATCCTCATCAGAGGAGAGCAAAGCCTCTGTGAAAAGATGACAGACAGAGAAAGGTGGAGGGTGATTGTGTTCAGAGGCCGCTGGGCCTCCCAGGAGGTGGCAGTGAGGTTTATGAAAAGGCCTGATGAGAGATGATGGGCCTGGGGCCCAGGAACACCCCATCTCTCCTGGGATAAACGAGGTCTGTCAGCTCCACATTGCTAACGCTCTGGTGGCCAAGGAGGCTGACAGGAGGGTAAAGAGTTAGGGGGCGAAGGTGAAGGGAATGGGTTTATGATTCTTCATCAAAGAAAGTGACAATAAAATCAAATGTTTACAGGGGTGTGGAATGGGATGCGTGGCCCTACCCAACCCTCTATGGCGATGCAGCAGCATCACGGTACATCTGCACACTTGTGAGTGACAGGACAATCAAGATCTGACACGTCTGACAGGACGCTGCAGCGGTCTCTTTGCTGCATCTAACTTTCATCAAAATCACCTTAACAGTTCATAAGCAATGCTATGAAATGCTTCCAACGACCCACTATAGTCTCGTTTTTCAAATCGACTTTGTGCGACTAACAGAAGCATCTGACAGGATCCCCACAGGCAAGGCCTCGTGACAGACTGGGAAGCAGAAAGAAGCAGAGAGACGGACAAATATGTGATCACTGATGTTTTCACATGGATACAAATGAGAAAAAGACAAAGAGCCAAAGAATGGATGGGAAGAGGACATAAGAAGGGTATAACAGACAGTCTGTGGTACATATTTGTTTTGATTCATGCAATCTTATCTTCTGTCAACGGTATTTCCTTCAGACAAAGCCAGACAGATCAGAGTCAAGCATGATGACAAATTGCATGATGATAAATTCTCCAAACTTGACCCAAAGCCTGTGTGCTCATGAGCAAATCAGGAGATAAACCAGAGCAACAGAGACCAGCTGGTCCGTGCTGATGGCTCAAAAGGGCCAGACACACCTCCACATGGGAACAATGCTGCAGGATTGTCATGGCAACACACAAGGGCACCTTATGAAATGCACTCCATCACAGAGCATTTTGACCAGATTCCCTTCACACAGGTCTTAATTTTCTAATTTTCCTTCTCAATCTGGTCTAAAATGTAGTCCCTAGGATTCCTCTCCCCTCTCTTAAAGTGGAGTTTCAGATGAACCTCGTTCGCAGTCGACTGCAAAGTGCAGAAATTCTCGTTTGCGAAGTGAATATCAGCATCGCTTTAAACGCCTGCTGTTTAATTGTGACGTGGGGGTGGGGACGGCAACCTTCAGCAACTTTTATTCTTTTGTACTCCTCTTAGATTTCACTCTCGCACTCCAATCCACCTCCTCAGACCGCCGCGTCTTTCCGTGTGTCTGCCATTTGAGAGAAGGCTTTTCTGACGAGGTGGAGGGGTGAGACGCACAGTTCCTCAGAGGCTACAACAACCAGTGTGAGAAAACGTCTGCCTGTCAGCCTTTCACAGCGCGACATAATCACACGGGCAAACAATAGAATCTTAGGAGACAGTTTGCTTCGACATGAGAACGTTCTTTAAGCAGCCGCTCTGTGATTTCACTTGGATGGTTATATTACAAGTAAGCAAAACCTTAACGGTTGGATTCAAAAGGCACTCCTGATTCCGCTGATTAAAAAACTCACAAATATATTATCACTTATTTACTGCAGCAACGTCAGATTGAATGTAAGAATCGAGAGAGGTCCAAATCCACAGCTTTGAACAAGGTGAAAAGGAGGGACACCGAGCTGCAGGTAGCAATCGTAGAGAGCAGTATTAAACACATGAAGCTGTAAAAATATACAAAATCTGACTGTAAATCTGTCGATTTTCTTATTTTCAAAGCATTTTGTAAAAGATCACGAGTAAAAAGGGCAAATTCAAGGTGTATTGATCGGAGTTTTCAGGTAACTCTGCTTCCTCTCACCTAATCCGATTTTTATCAAGAAATAATGGCTTAAAACGTTATAAAAAAGTATCATCTTTGGAGTCAAATCTTTCCACCCTGGGTCCACAAGGAGCATTTTCTCCGAAGGAAGGAAGCGAAGGTGTCTGTTGTGTTGATTGCTATGCACCAGCATCATTCCAGAGGCGTGTCTGGCCTTTAAGATCTGTACTCAGCTCCGCTTTTAAAGCCAGGCTGCTACTGGGTGACTGCTTGTCACATCCTCACAAATGCTTTGACATTTACAACACTTGGCATCCCACTCCACGACAAGGAGACCCACGTTTTCACTGATCTGTTATCTTCACTTTGACAAACATCTAGGGGAAAAAATATGACAGCAGCAAAGCAGCAAAGCAGCAAAGCATACAACACAAAAGGAGAGTTGTGACTGTCAGTTTGTGTGCTGATTGAAAGCACAAAAGCTCTTGTTGCACCAGAGAGAAAGTCTTGTTGGATATGTAGTGAAAAGAACTGAACTGAAAAACAACTTGAGTCCAGGAACTGGGAACTTGACCCAAAATATAAAGCTACTGGTGATATTCTTTGAATTGCTGCATCTATTATTTTAGCCATGCATTGCAGCCACATGACACATCATGTGAGCAACGGGAATCTGAGACTTCGTTCCTCATACTATAAAATAACAGAAGTGTCCCTCTCAACAGCCTTCCTTCACCGTAAAACTGAGGGCGACCCCTGACAGCAGCAGAAATAGACGAGGCAGGTTGATGGGAAAATGGAAAAATCACACACAAAAAAAACGCATGAATGAACAGATCGTGACAGTCGTTTTTCCTTAAACTGGTAAATTAAAAGACGAAGAGCAGTGTTGAAAAGCACACAACATTTTCACAGAGGCAATGTCCCAGTATGCCAGAGGAAAACCAGCCAGCAGAGCTGATGTTCTGCATGCTTTAGACCAAACGCACCCACGAGCTTCTAAAAGAGAAATGACTCCCGGCTTCATAATTATACACATAACCAGCCCACACAAAGTGTGGCTACCTGATGATGAGGGAGAGTGTGTGTTGCTGTAGGTGTGTCACGTCTATGTATATGAGCGCGTGTGCGTTCTGCTCTTCCACGGCTGCGTGTGCTAGAGAGAATACAGCAGTGTATTCCCAGAAACCTGGCTTCTGGCTTTTAAAGAATTTTCTTTTCTTTTTTTTATAAGAAAACAAAGAAAGGAAAAGAGGATAACAACAGTACGAACAACAACGACAAATTACAATTATTCAAAAACGGCTTCAGTCGGTTCGATTTAAAAATCCTGAAACAAGCTGTACTAAAAATCCTGATTCTCCTGTGTGTGTTTGTGTTTCTAATGTACAATCAGCTGCTTTGAGGTGGTTGGACCTGAGGTATAAATGACAACCAGATATGCAGCATGACACCAGATGAAACTGAAGACAGATACAGTATCTCTCTGCAGAGAGGAGCATGGCAATCTTATACATTGTGGGTCTTACTTTCCTGGTAGCCTGCATCATCACACACCATCCTGAATCAAAATGGCACGTCATGTGGCATCTACTAGGTGAGGTTACAGTAGTTGCAGATCGACATTTTTTTCTTCTTTTTTTTGGAAAGTCTTTCACCCAAAAGAAGAAAGTTTATAAAATAACAACCTGAAAAGCAAAAGAGAAATCGATTGGCTTACCTGAAGATGCAAAAACAGTAAAATAAATACATATATATTCCTAAGTATATAGCTTTTTCATTTTTATCATATAAAGGTACATTTTCCTGTGTGTGTGGGGGGGGGTGTTTTTTGGAATGCAGTGTAAAAGATTTGGGATAGAATATTTTTCTTTTACAAAACAGCAGATAAAAGAAGGTTAACTTGTCCACCTGTCCATTCTCCCCTTTGGGTCTCTGATTTCTCTGGTGTGTGAGAAAAAAAATCCCCCTGTCAAGTTTCAACCTGGAGTTATGTTACACCTAAATACACACAAAAACAAAACAAAACAAAACAAAAAAGAAACCAAAAAAAACCCTCAGCGAACAAAAACGCCTTGTTCTTTCTCAGACCAGGGTGGGACTGAACTGACTTTTCGCCTCCAGGGTGAAACCAGACGACTGAACCCCAAAATGTTTTGACTTCCAAAGGAAGAAATTAGAGGTTTGCAGTCCTCCCATACCAACACCATCCAGTGATAAGAACAGGAAAAGCCATATTTTCACTGTGGGTCTTCCTTTTTTCTTTTTCTTTTTTATAAATCTGTTGCTTGTTAAATACCTTTATAAAGTTTTTGTTACCTGAAAGAAGGTAGGGTGGCAAATATTGGTCAGTCAGACACTTGAAGCATCTCCCTCCTCCCTTTGCAAGAGGGAGGCGAAACAAAGAGAAGAAAAACGAACAGATAATAAAAGAAAGGAAACAGCGGAGGATACTATATTTCCCAGAGTATCGGCTATCCCTTCGCCAGGCTCCCAGGTAAAGTTTACACAAAAGTACGAGGCACGGAAACGAGTCATTAGTCTGAGGATGAGGTATAGCACTTGGTCTCTGCTGACCAAGTCGACACATTTTATATACTGTATATATACGTCTATAAATTACATCTATTACAGGTAGTTAAGTCTGCGCCATTTTCCGACTGACAAATATTGCTGCCCATCCCATTGGCTCGATCCTGAGAGATTTACAGTACTGAAGGCTACTGTTGCACGCCAGCGTCAGAAAACAACTGCATTTCCAATGCAAGCAGCGTAAAGTGAAGCCAAAGGCAAAAGAATAAAATCAACAGTCTGTCAGACATGAACAGACAGTGCCATCTTTTTTTTCTTTCTTTTTTTGCAGATTACTGTTCTGGGTTTGTAAGTTTGGGATATTGAGTTTACTACATTCATTATGTATTCTGTATGAGGTTTGACACAGCAGTGAGACTCAGTTGCAAGGAGGACTTTTTCGGACAGGGGGAGCCGTTAACCACACGACTACAAACAATAATAAGAATTGAAAAAAGGAAAAATCTGAAATAAATATAGCTTAAATGGCATGCACCTCAGTAGATAAGATCAGGCTGAAAATGGGACTTTTTTTATTTCTACATTACTCCAGCTTTTAGAAAGTGTGTGAGTTTTTAGAAAAAGCCAAATGTACAATAAGGGTCGAGAATTTCTTGGGAAGGATTTAGACAGTCACAGATATTTGGCCGTTGAGGATTAGCCCCTCGCAAGAATTCAGTCTACAGTAAGTGCTATTAAATTTTATCCATGCAAACCTGTGCATTAAGTGCCAATTACGCCATTTCTACACATATCTTCTTTTTTATTAGCACAAATCCATGCTTTACATGCATTACATGAAACAGGCTAACAGCGCCATGACTTTTCTTGTTCTGCTTTTTTAGAGGGATGTTTTTGTCATGTTTTGTCAGACTGTATTCACAGCTGGCTAAGTGAGCAGCGATCATGCCTTTTATTAGAGGCGTGTCCATAAGAAGTGCTTTTCCGTTCAAACACGAGGGCTTCGATCCTGTTTTCACTATCAGATCAGTGCATTGTCCTTCGCTGGGCCCAACTCGACATGCACAACAACCTTTTAGACACTTTGAATGCTCAGCATTGTCAAAGTGTTGGACGCATTTTATGCATGATGACCCCCGAGGGGTTTTTCGTTTATCTTTTCCCATTGGCCATGAAAACCGGTCAATTGATGCAAGGGAGGTACAAAGCTTGGTTAAGGTGGATATCCAATAACCACAGGGGGAAACATTAAGATTGTATGCAACAGGTAGTAAATGATTTCAATTAGAATTAGATTGTGATTGATTCTAACTTAGTATGAGTTTAAGCATCGCTGGCTAGGGATTAATTGTGTTGAGATCCTCTTATCATATTATATTCAGTCGGCGTGACCCTGAAATCAGCCCCCCAAAAAAGTGGTGCATGCCATTTTTAAGAGATTAATCAAAGAAATAAACAAATCAAATAAATAGAATGTACAATACATTTCAAAAGGAGTGAATAATCATAATTTCATCTAAACAGAGAGGTACAATTCTCATGTTAAAAATCTCACAAACTGGGTGAGCACCAGGCAGTGTTAGGAGCGATGAGCAACATTTACCACGGAGCCAAAAAAACAAACAAACATGATAAACAAAAAGCTTTTGTCACCTCCTTCCATCTTTTACTGACGGAAAATACCAACAGAGCATTTTTTTCCACCTGTGTCCTCTGAAGGGTTTTCTTTCCCCACATGGTGAAACGTGATGATAGTGTTTCCCCGGTGCTTCAGTGGCGAGATGAAGGACAACAACGAGACAACACTACACAAACAAAACTCAACTTGTTCAAGTTTTCTTTTTCTTTTTTTTAAAATGGTGGAGGTAATCGAGCAGGTCAAAGGAGTAGTTTGGGTCCAAGCTGCAGCTTTCCGAAAGTCGTCACACACTAAAGCTTTTTTCTTCCGTGTCTCTGCCCTCCTCATCATCGCTCCCTGCTCCATATCCTCCAGAGAAGAGCTACACTACATGCATAACCTCAAACAGCTTTCTTTCTTTTCTCTTTCTCTTATTTGTGAAAAGTGCTATTTTAGAAGTTTAGCGCCATGAGTTCGATCCCCAAACCCAGCGTCAGTGTTTTCTGTTCATGATTCATTAGCAGGTCTATCTGCTACGGCGCTGCCATAGCCATATCACACGGCCCCTCCCTCAGACATGGCATCAGTGAGAGGCTTCCTATCTGTCTATAGGTCCAATAGGAAAAAGACCATGTTCGAAACCCACATCATCTGTCTCAGTTACCCTGAGTCAAAAATGAGGAGAAAAGAAATCATCCAAAATCACAGATTAGCTTTTACATCATCAGTCATAATAATTTATAATATATTAAATATGCGTTTCCGTCGCCTCTATCAACTACCCCTCCCCACTGCATCTTGCCCACCCACCATCCCAAAATGAGCATCCCTCTATAAATGCACGTTGTTGTAATAAACTGCCTTTAAAACTGTCTTGAAGTTCAAACGAGATCTTTTAAAATCCATCAGCTAAGTGGCTTCTGCTTAATTTGATTGAAAAAAAAAAAAAAAAAAAAAAACACCAGCAATGTGTTGTTGTTAGCTAAGACTTGCTATAGCCTTATATAAGAGCAAGAAAACAAACTGGATAGCAGCAGAGTTTCACATTCTGATCCTAAAAGGCCTTCATCCAATAAAGATCTCCATGAGCGGATGAGCTCACTTCAATCACCATTTGGATGACAACCTGAAGTGGGCTTGGACAGCCCAGGGTCAGCAGTGAGACACTGATGGAGGTCCATGAGGTAGCATCCGCCATAGAAACAGCTGATCCATAACCAGATTGCCCCTCAAATTGTCCCTTGGCAAAAAAAAGAGGGTTTTGTAGGTTCCTGGGCTCTGAATATGGATCAGCGTACACAGGCGATGTGCACCTCCGACCCGTTGCAAGGTTGCGACTGGGCTTCAGAGACAGACCATAATAAGTGCATGATGCAAGGGCAACAATGCCGAGGTAACCTGGTCTGTAAGCGCCAGACCCAAAGTGTAGTGCAAAAGAAAGCAAAACAAATCAAAAGATAGAGATAGAGGAAATGATGTCGATTATAGAAGTCAGTAGTGTCCACGAAACACACAAACATGCATCCCTGAATGACTTTTGTGTGTCTTTTCTCATTCAAAAAGGACGGGTTAATGTTGCTTTCGTCCACACAGAGATTAGCAGAATATCTTGAGGAGGAAAGAAAAGGTTTGCAGTTAAAGCGTCATGGCTACCTGGCAATAAGAGGATGGGTTTTGATTCAGAACCCCAGTGAGGAATACCAATGGTACGATTAAACCTTACAGTTGGCTTCAAATGTAATAGACAGTTCACTTACCAATTTTCAGCTAGTACTCCGTGAGAGAGGGGAGCAGTAAAGGGACTAATTTGACAGTTTTTTAAGGAGTTAATTTCCCCCCATTTTTTCTCCAAATTGGAATGGTCCAAAGTCCAAACTGCATTTATAAGCAGCAACCGTTCAGGGTATCAAGTTCAGAGAAGAGGGGGTTTGGATTTTTGGGCTGAGGATTATCAGCATGCTTATGAAAATTTTATTAATTGTCATTTAACTAATGTCTTTCGCTGCATTTGTTGAGCCCCTGTATATAAATGCTAAATAAAGCACCGCTCAAACAATGCTTGTTTAAAACCTAGTTTAGTTGATTCATTGTTTATCTCCAGTGTGTTTTAAGAATCCTCCTCATATTATCCCTGCGTTTGTGCTCACCCAGTTACTGCAAAGTAAATTGGCACAAATAAAGCCCCATCAGTTTTCAAATTACGCAATTCATTTGACTGAGGTTTACATGTGTGAGTCGTTTAGTCGACTGGTTTGAAATTGTCATCAATCTTTTCTTTTACATTGTCCTTGAGCTCAGCCGCTGCCAGCGACTGGCCGTCATCTCGTGGGTTTGTGGTGGGCGTGTTCTCCGACTCGGCAGGAAAATCCTGGCCTCCTGCTTCCATCTTCATCATCAGCTTCAGCTTTTTCTTTGGGGGATTCTTCAGGGTTCCCATGCGCTCCTTGACCTTGTACTCCAAGGTGCTGTGCGGGATCCCATACATGTTCTGAGCCTTGGAGACGCTCATCTTCCCGCTCATCACCACTGCTATGGCCTCCTCCAGGATCTCGCTGTTGTACTGGCGATAACGGCCCCTCTTCTTCCTTGGCTGCTTGGAGTTTGGATCACCTTCCACGTCGGAAGTGGAGAACGCTGGCCCAGAACTGGAGTGGTCCAAGTCGGAGCTCCAGTAGTCAGCTGCGCCATCCAGCAAGCTTCCAAGGCTTGCTCCACGGCGGTTCTGCTTGGGCAGGATGGCTCTCAGCTTCCGGCTCAGGGTGTTCTCACTACCTCCAACCCCCATGGGACCATAGCTGTACAGCTCAGAGGCATGGGAGTCCCAGGAGAGATCCATGCCCCTAACTTGGGGGATCTTTAGGTCAACAGGAGGTGAGTGCCCCTGGTCTCTCTTGCCCTCATTGTGGTGTTGGGCCTTGGAGACCTGGTTGTGGTGGTGATGGTGGAGGGAACTCTTGAAAGAGAAGGCTCCATGGTGGTTGTGATGGTGATTCTCCAGGAATGTTGGCAGGTCTTTTAGGTCGCTGAGGGCCCCGCTCAGAGCTCCACTGGCCTGCTTTAGTTTCAGCAGGCTGTCAAGGTGGGCCTTGCTCCCCCAGAAAGAGGAAGAGCCCTTCTGGCCAAGCAAGGAGTGGGACTGCCCATGATTGAGCAAGCCGGCTGACTCTAGATTAGCCAATGAAAGAGCAGCAGGCTGGCTCAGCAGGCGGTGCTTCTGGCTGAGGAGTTCTTCCTTGATACGAAGCGAGCGGGCTAAAGGGGGCTTGAAGGAGTTGGAGTTGGCGTAGTTCTCCCTCAGTCCCTCCTGCAAGCTTCTCTGCAGCAGGCCATCCTCCTCATCCACCTCTGGCAGGTTCTGTTCCACTTTGAGGGAACGTCTGGATGGAGAAAAAAGACGACAGTTTAGTAATAGTGTCAGGGATCTCCTTAAAAATTGTACCATCTACAGATGGTGGGAAGTGTTACCAGCATCAATTCACCTAATCAAAAACAATAAAACAACAACCACAAATTACATTTGAAAAACTCAACAGCATTGTCTTTTGCCAGGAACAACATTTTGAGATAAACCATGTATGGTTTTATCCCACATATACCTGCTTATACTTACTAGCTTATAGCAGTGCTCATTTGTTTCTGATTGATCTGTGAATATTTAATGTGAAACACTGGATCATTTCACCTTTTCAGGCCCTAACGTACAGCAGTTCATGTTGCCAAGAAGCAAAGCTCTGCAAGCATCTCATGTTTCAATATTTAAAATTTCTGAAAACCATCAATACTGCTGAAACACATGCTCACATGCAAAGAGCCTCCACTTCAGATGCTGCAGCCAATGTTCCTACTGCCAAGTAACTATAGCAACAGAGGAAAAGCTCTTTAAAAATCTTCCCTTAGGTTCATAATAACAGGAAATAGCTTGTCAAGTCAGCAGATTGCACAGGGGAGAAGGAACTTGAGGGAAATACTGTCTCTCCATTGGAGACTGACAGACTCACTATTCTGGCGAGCTACAGCATCTGACTGTGCGATGTGGGGAGTCCACAGCAGGAGCTTTAAGACAGATTACCACAGTGGGCGGTCTTGGGCAAGTTGAAAACAATACAGGGTTAATGAGAGGCTTTGGAGTCTACACTCTAATAGAGTGTTCTGTTACGGTAAGCATGCAGTCATGAGGGAGGCTGTGCCAGACAGTAATGGTGGATCTGAGGATTCAATGTGAGCAATTATTTGAAAATGAATGGAGCGAAGAAACACAGAGTGAGTGTTTCAGAAATTGGATGTATGATGTGTTCCCTTAAGAAAATTGTATTTGTCTTCTTTAGCGGAAAATAGCCATTAGTTTTATCCTGCAGCTATAAATTAATTTAGTTACATTAGTATATATTTAATTTTCAAGTCCTCAGTAGGTTCAATGAATGACTGTGTTCTTATTATTTAGGGCAAATAAATAAGTAAAATACCACAGGACATCTTAAATCAAAAAACATTTTGTTTTAGCCCCCAATTAACTTGAGACCAATCTGCTTAAAAAAGATAACATAATTACAATAATACTTTCAATTAAAAACCAAAAAAAAATCTAAATAATAAAATAATGGACAAACTGAGAAAAAGAAAATTGCAAATAACCTTTAATGCACACACAAAACCAGTCTGTGTTTTTGGGATTGTCTGACTGCCAAAGATTGATTCGTGCTATTGGGTGTGATACTACAGGCTCCGCCCACTCCTGTCAAATCAAATCAATTTCTATTTATATAGTAGCAAATCACAACAAAGGTTATTTCATCGGACTTTCTGAAAGAGCAGGTCTGGACCGTACTCTTTATTTTGCAGAGACCCAACAAATCTGTTGTGAACGAAAAACTGCCTTTTGACAGGCAGAACCTCGGAGCAGACCCCGGCTCTAGTTGGGTCGCCCTCTGTCTTGACTGGCTGGGCTGAGACAGAGATAAAAAGAGAAAGAAAGAGAGAGATGGATGGGATCTAGTTAATATTACATGAGCTTATCATTAGAGACTCCGTTGAGGCTCAGGGCCTCGGGGCAGATGGGCCTTGGGACCCTTAAGCAGGAGTCAGAATTCTGTCTTGAGGGGATTCAGATCCTGTTTCTAATTTTGCTTTAATTCCTATTGTGGAAATACTTCTTGGTGCAAAGGTTTACCCACTGGGTCTTGCTTGTGGAGTACGTGAGCGGGTAAAGAAAGAAATCAAGTGTGTCTATAGAAAAGGTCTGTAGAAATGGTGACCTCAACAAATGTCTGCAGAGTCTTATGAAATTTTTTTCTTACAAAACCTCCTTAACTGATGACGTATCTTTCCTTCCGTTAATGTTCAGACTTATTCTTCACTGTGTTTCATATTTCAACAGAAAATGTTCATTAGGTTTGATTTGACCTCTCGTCCCTGTTTGTCTTGTTCTGTCTCTTTCACTCATGGTGGACCACGCCCTCTTTGATGAGAGATAGGTATTAGTTCCAAATAAAATGTAACAGGCTAGTCTTTCAAAGAGGGCTGCTGTAGGTCACATACACACTCACAGGCACAGAAATACTAATTATCTGCTGCAAGATCAAACTGCATGAATTTTAAAGAAATGGTTTTTACCTAATCTTGGCACAAACCATAAGTATACGAGCAGACAGACATTTAGAAGAAAAAAAAGTTTTGATTTGAGTCCTAGTTTCATACTTTTGGTCACATGATCAAAAACAATCAGATCCAACATCTGTGATCAAACAGTTTGTAAAATAAAAAGCAGAGAAACCAGCCAGATTAGCGAAACCATTATCTTGGTGTTAAACTAGAATGGACCAAATCTGAAATGTTTCGGCCAAGAAAAATTGCCAATGAAAATAACATGTTGCTGTAGCTTAGCTGGTTAAAGCGTCTGTCTCATAAACAGGAGATCCTGGGTTCAAATCCCAGCAGTGCCTGATTATACGGTGATGCTATTATAAGCTAATGCTATGGCTTAGGTGGTAAGAGCGGTTGTCCACTTATCAGAGGGTTGGTGGTTCGATTCCCAATCTACATGTTGAAGTGTTCTTGAGCAAGATACTGCAAGCGCTGCAAGTAGTGGCTACCCACTGCTCCTCGTGATGGGTCAAATCCAGAGAAAGAATTTCCCCACGGGGACAATAAAGTATAACTTATCTTATTGTAAGACCAAGAGTGTAGAAATATTCCTTAAAAAATATTCCTTAAAGCCCCTGAACGTTTGTGACTGATGTTGCTCCACTGATAATTCTCTTTCTGACTGTTTTAATCCAAAACTAGAGTCAGAAATGTTGGCTTTGTTTGGTAGATTTGTATCTAGACAGCATGAGTTTTCACAACTCGTGTGGTGGCTGTTTGGAACTTGTGTTAACTGTAATATTAATGGAATATCTCTCCTATAAGTTTAGATAGCAGTTAGAGGTCTAGTTCCTGCTGGCTCAACGAGACGCTGCCCACATAGGTTTTCTATGCCCACATCCCCTCTACCACTGGAATCTCATTGCAACCCAGTGTTTGGCGCTGCTCTATGTATCGAACCTCTACTAATCCATCGTTGACCTACAGATCAAAACTATTCCTGGAAATGGCAACTGCGATTAGCGTCGATTGTTTATTCCCACGTTGATGCAAGAATGATGGCTACTGATTCAAACATGACTTCAAGGCAGAATATATATTCATCAATAAATGATTGGGCTGCAAAGCTGAGGATCGTCAATAAAGGCGCTGACATGTAGACGAGAAGAGAAAAGTTGCCGTTCAACTCATAACTCTGACTGATGTGGAGGAGGGATGGGCGTGGGAGGAGTCTAAATTGTGAACACCTGCATGCAAATATGTAAAGCTTTACTATGGGATTGATGGCAGCTCAGCTATTGATCAGCAGAACAAAACCAATAAGTAATAGATGAAAGGTGGGAGGCGTTGGCAGAACTCGCTCGAGGACGACAACAGGAAGATCGAAGTATGCGCCCCCAAAATGTAAAGAGACTGACCGAGGGCACGGCCCTTCGAGCTCTGCCGAGCCTCGATTTCAGTTCTCACAAAGTCGATTCTCTTTCAAGGGAAACTTGAAATCATTTTATCATTACACAGTAGGAAGTGTGTGCAAAGGAACAACCTTAAACTTTTCCTACGTCATCTGCAGCTTTAGGGTTGTTGTTTGAACTATGGATTGTACTTGTTGTGCGCCCGCCTCCACGGATGCAAGGAGCATCGAAAGAGCGGCCTTCTCTCACCAAACACAGATCAAACTGTAACGAGGAATTGTGGATCACCTCCCATCATGTTTCCTGTATTGTGAAAATGGAGGCTAAGAAAAGGGCTTACAAAATATGAACGTTAATCCTGTTCATTGCCTATTTAAGCCACGTTTCCATTACGTGGTACCGGCTCTACTCGACTCGACGCAGCCTTGGCATCAGGTACTTTTCCGGAGGCTGTTTTCCAATAAATGAACCGCCTCAGTGTAGCAGATCATCGTAGCGACGGCGCGCAAAACTGCCGTAGTTTAATCTTCTACACAACACATCTCCCGTCCACCGTGATCCTCTCATCAGCCATCAAAAGACAGGAACGTCTGCACCTCCTCAATATAGCGGCAATAAAAAATTACGCCCACTAAAGTTGCTTGGTTGTTTAAAAATGGGGGGGGGCATGGGTTTGTGCTGTGTTATTCCGTGACTTCTGGGAATTGATGACACAATGACTATTCTCTCTGACCAATCAGTGGTCTCCAGTGTTACACGTGATCTTTTAATACCTGCTCAGCTTTTCAGGAACCTCAATGGAGGGGATACCAAAACAGTAGGTACTAAATACGTTTACCTAATGGAAAACCAAAAAAGTGAGTAGAGTCAAGTAGAGCTGGTACCATGTGGTGGAAAAACAGCCGTAGAGAACTGTATAGCTGTAATACATCATTCGTTATCAACCGCCGGCAGGATCGACAAGCCAAAAACCAAGCACCGCCCACCAGCTGGAGCGTTTAGTGGTCTGGGTGGTGCCGTGCATTTGGTTGTTTTACTTCGGTCTCCTCTAGTCATGCAACACCAACTTCACAAATATTTGCATCTTTCTATGCCACAGACAGCCTATAGTTTCACGAGACCATCTTTTCTAAGGTGAAATGCTTCTTTAGATCAACACTCCAAATACAAACAAGTTGCTTCTAGCCTTTCTGTGACTTCTGTTGAACTACTGTATATCAACAATATATTACTAGAGTGATAGAAAAATATACCACAGAACATGAACAACATATCAGACAATGGAGAGTCAAAGCAGAAAAGAGCTGCACACACATTATTCCTTTAGGATTGCTATATATTAACATTTTATCAGACTGTTGGGCTACATTACATCACTGATATAGCAAAGTTGTGATTAAGCTCCATACACAGTATAATAATATTAAATATTATAATGCAATAAAAGTATAAAATGACACTACAATATCTAAGGTTGGAGAAACGTCACATTTTTCAATAAGGCATGTGAACAGAAAGTAGTACCTCCTCCAGTCTATTTGGCGGTTTCACTCGCGCCCTGTGGTGCTGCTACACAGCAGTGGACTCACTGTTTTGCTCATCTTTACTTCATGCATCTTTTATGACAACGTTCAAGGATCTTACTGGTGCTTCTGCAGGCTTTCTCCCATTACCACAGTTTTTACAAGCTGCTTTTACCAGCTGCTTTGCGGTTGTGCTGAAATTTGCTGTTTGCTGATGTGCGGCATTCCTGTGCAGCGAGAATCAATTCCTTGGTTAATAGGAGATAATTAAAATGATCCTGTTAAAGTTCTGTTTATCTCCTTTTTTATCAATTGAAACACAGCTGCAAAAAGACACATCCTCCATCCAACATCATATGTGTTTGTTGTCAGAGTTACACTTTTCATACATGGCATTTCCTTTAATGACTGTTACATACTGTATACTGTAGCTGTATGAGTGTTAGTTAAAACAGATTTTCATGGTGACAAGCCTGCTTTACAGTCCAGAATCTTAGTCATCCTAAATCAGAGCTATTAATATAAGTATAAAAAAATCTTTATATTTGATAGATACAATATTCAGGCATTTCAGCTGTTGTTCCCTGTTCTGTCGTTCAAAGGCAAATTGCAGTATCTACACATTTTTGGCCCAATCAAAAGTGCCGTATCTTCGCTTCAATCTGTCAGATTTGTGTTGCTGTACTGCAGCATTTTTCAGAGATGGTGGCACTTTAATTATGTTTTGTTGAGCATTTTTTTGCAGATACTGCACTTTGTCTTTGTAGGGCAGTATCAACCAGGTGACATGTAGTATTAAGTAATACCTGCAAACAAAGCTGTCACACTATAGCTACTTCCACTAATGTGTCTACTGTCCCAGCTTAGTCAGCACCTCCAAAGAAAATACGATGCCCCGCCCTCTTTTCAACAACAAAAAGATGCCCCTGCAGTTTATTATGTAAAAAGAAGACAAAGAGTTGTGTGTCATCTCAATAAAGTGAACTAGTAGAAGCCTACTTTTTATGCAATTAATTATTTTTATTAATCACATTTATTTCTTCTATTATTTTCAACTTTGTGCAATCTGAGCAAAGGAATTCATGATTGCCTGTTTCATTAAAAAAATAAATTAATCAATTCTGAGAATGAATACTGAGAATGCATCGATATTTCCTTACACTGCTTCCTGCAGCTACTTCCAACCCTTTTTACAGGAGCAATCAGTTCATCACAGTTTATTGGACTAGTTGAAAGTGTAACATTGTAAAATAAATCAAGCATAGAAATATTCAAATCCGCCTGCGATGGTTGTCATCTGCTTATGAAATCAATCTTTGTTGGCTAAAAATGAGAAGCCTGACTGCGGTTTGGCATCTTAATCCCGTTCTGAATCTCACCACATCCTCACCTCAGGCCAGATCTCCACACGCTCTTTAGTGTGAGACTGACAAGTGCAGAAACACAACAGCAGCGGCTGCTTCAACCTCTGCCGTGTTGTTTTAGGCACATGACTGCGCCGCCCTGCGAACAGAGGCCAGCTCCACTAATCCTGTTGTCTTACCCTTTGACCCCGGGCGCAGGGGAGAAGCTGGGGAAGGTTTTGTGGCTGCCTGCACTGTGGTTCTTCTTGGTGGAGAGGTCCAGGACACCATCTGAGGGAAAACAATGGGTCAATTTCTGCCGTGAAAAGTTTTACCTTTATTTATTTATTTAAAATCATTTTTTGCTTATTAAGTGGTATGTAGTACACTGAATTTCAAAATAACAATTACATTTATATATCTGTAAATTTAGGATTTAAATTCAAATAAAGTTCAAATGAAGGATTCATAACTTCAGCACATAGAGTATAAAGACTGCTGATTGCAAACACAGTTTACAGTCAGTAACTTTATTTCCAGCCTGTTTTATGTTTTTTTTTGTTTTTTTTGCAGATACAAAAGCAACAAAGTGCAAAGGAAACACAAATCAGATCATCACACACAGAAGACATAACATCATGTATGGGAAATAAAGTCGAACGAAAATACTTTAAACTGATCTGCTATTTAAAGAAATCTGGATATTTTCCAGTAAAGGTTAGTAAAACCAGAATATGATGTGTCTTATTAATATTAAACTCTGACTGTAATTATGAGAGTTCATTGTTTTGTAATTATTCTACAATTTTTCTTTCTTTCTTCAAAAACTCCATGAATGGGACACATAGGAGTCCAGAGAAATGGAACATGAATAAGATATTATTTATGTCTGATGGTTTTGCGTAAAAGACAGGAGTTTTTTTGATTTTTACAGGTAAACTATTCCTTTTTTTTAAAGCCTGAAAAACCTACATTATACACACATAAACGTGAGCATTTACCAATAAACAGAACCGATTGTGTTTTGCCAGTGTAATCCCTAGAGTGCAGCTGACCTTCTGAGCCCTCTAACCCACACAACTCTATGTAGGCATAGCACTAATCTTCAGGATGTTTAATCAGATGAAAAATAATATGTGAGGTGATAATAACATGAAAAACAGAGTATATATAGTCCAGAGGAGACAGAACAAATGATCACACTGGTCCCGTTAATGGTAGAACATATAGAAACATGTAGGAACAAAGCAACAGGTTTAATATCAATCAAAATGCACTTAAGTCACAAAATGTCCAGGATAACAACTATGAAAAATCTAATCAATCAAACAATCAATCTGATCTCAATTCAATCAACCACAAAACTGTTTTAATGCAAAAAATACAATCCTATCAGATATCACTGTTTCTCAAATAGACTGTGATATCTAGGCACACTGGCCTTCTTCCTGGGGTCATGAGATATTCCTAAAATGGTATCATAAATTCACATATCCCATAAAATAAATGAATAAAGCATTTATGACATGCTATCATCTGACTCTCTCTGCTGTAGTAGAGGCAGAGTGAGCCTAAACATAACTATTGTTTAATGTGGACAGACATTGTTTCATTTCACCCCTCCTGAAAACTATCATTTAAACTAATTTAAAAAAAGAAACAGATTTATTTTCTTTGACATCTGACTTTAAAAAGAAGGAGTTTTTGTTTTTATTTTAAAAAACTTTTTTCTATTATTATTATTTTTGTTATATTTC
>CM075191.1:3820554-3868054 GCA_037577475.1 Chaunax sp. Z400 | reverse complement strand
TGTGTTTTTGTTTGTATTTTGTATGATAAAAAGATGTTGAAATCCTGATTAACATGTGTTTGTATACCTGTTTTGATGAGAATGTGGGGACTGTGTTACAAACTCACATTGTGAGGACCGCCCTACCTGGAGATGAACGGCTGGGGCCATTATTCGTTTGAGGTTTAAGTTGAATTTAAAATCAAGTTTTGCTTAGACCTGTTTTTAGGTGAGGATGAGCCTCAGAAGACTTAACGTCACCACCTCGTCTTTGTGTGAGTTGCTCTGACCTTGCTGGCTGGGCTCGGGGTCGTCCTGGTTCTTTTTGACGGAGAGGTCCAGTGGGCCGTCCTGGTCGGCCATGAGAAGCTTACTGAGGACGGGATTCTGTGCAGAGGCAGCAGCCGTACCTCCTCCTCCACCATTACTGGCTTCCGTACCGTTGCTGCAGGCGGATGCTGAGGCAGCAGCAGCGGCGGTGGCGGAGGTGGGGCTGAGGCCCGGCCCCGGGGTGGGGGACGGAGAGGAGGAGGCAGATGACGGAGGGGAGCTGGGCGCGGGCAGGGGCCCGGGTGGGGAACACGGGGCCGAGGCCAGAGACGCCACTCTCGGCAGGCTTTGGTCCTTCATGACGCCGTTGGGCAGGGGCGAGTCGTCCTGAGTAGTTTTTGAGGTATATTCGGCAGCGAACTGGCGGATCATTCGCTGCATGATCTCACGAGCCACTAGAGGAATGTGAGGTTCTGAGAAACGTGTGAGGTCTGGAGGGAAACAAAGCAGAGCAACAAACATATCAGCATGTCGTCCTCCAGGAATCTGTTCATCATTGCCATGTTCAGTTTATTTATCCTGTTTCATCCTGCAAATGTAATCCTGTTGCTACGCTGAAATAATCCAAAAATAATCCTGCCTATTGACCACGGTAAAATCACCATGATATCAGTGTGTACAGCAGATTATTGCCACTGCTTCCAGCTTCGATTCTCTGGTTTATATCAGTGTCAATCGACTGAAATCGACAAGCGAAAAATAATTCTATCAATTCTTATTGACAATTTTCATACTTTTCATATCATGTCAGATTTAGTGATAGGATGGAGAAAGTAGTACTGTTGACCACTGTGATCACTTTTAACATTGCACTGAAATATTTTTGAACTCTTAAATTAGTCCTTGATTTGTTGATTATATTGTATTTATTTTATGGAAGTAGTTTAAATGCACTGTGTACTTTATTGTTGTATCAATTTCTATGCAAAGATATCTTTATCTCACTGAGGATTTTACCTGGTTAAATTATATATATATATATATATAGATAGATAGATCGATCTATATATCATTCCAAAAATGTAATGGTTCCTTCTTTGGAAAAGGCTCAACTCTTGTATCAACTTTCATGACAATCTTTCAAGTACTAGTAGTTCATAATATTAGTTTATACTAGTAGTTTCTGCATTATTGATAAAGCACTATCTCACAGTATTCATGGAAGTGAAAAAAAGATGGATCTGCCGCTTTATCCAGATCTACTCCAAAATGTAATGTGTTCTTCTTCTTCTTCGCTGACACACGTCCAATCCTCCCACAAGATTCATGAAAATCTGTTGAGTAGTTTTTATGTAATCCTGCTGACAAACTGACAAATAAATAAACCAACAGTTGCCAGTGAAAACATAACCTATTGGTGCCATGAAGATTTTGAAAATGACTTAGCTCTAAAACAAAATCAGATAGTGTTGTGTATTCTGATCCTATCTTATGATATGGAAACAAATCAAATCAGCAGTTTTGTTCCATTTACATATATTTAACTACAGTGAAATATACCGACTGTATATAAAGGTGCAACAAGTGGCAGGAGGCCCCATAGGAGGGGGGGTGGAGAGACTACAGCTGTCAAACCAAACTTTCCATTCACAAACACAAACCCACATCAAACACCGGTCACTGATCTCATTTGTTAATACAGTGAGGAAAACAGCGACGGTGACGACACATTTGTTATGGATGCATTAATCTGACGTTGTCCCAGATCAGTCAGCAGCACTTATCTCTCTGAGCAGCAGCTATATTATTTGGATACGTTCATGCGTGTCACTGAGTCAAACCCTAAATCCTTCAAACAATACATTAGCCCAAAAATCTAATCCTAAAGCTATGCTGAAATAATCCAAAAATACATACATCCTACGATACGCAGCACTTAATCCTGCCTGTTGAGCAATATTAAAGCGTGCAGCAGGTACATGCTGTTATTGTCCAGCAATGCCTCACACATGAGCTTTCCCAGCATGCCTCCTGTTTTTAACTCAACTTATTTTCAGCGATTTCCAATTATCAGTGTTTTCAACTCATTCTTACCATTTCTGGGTGTTTCAGAGTTTCAATAATGTTCACTGAATGTTTGTTGGTCCATCGTTTTCATTGTGAGCCAAAAACAGCCTGAGGCTTAGGATGACGGATTTTTATTCTGCCTCTCTGATCATTTTATTACATGCTGTGATAATTAAAACGTTATCAAGACAAAACTACAAAATCTTGTACAGGTGATTAAAGGCGTCATGACAACAAACACTGGAAATACCAGACAGGATATAAAATACCCACGCAGCAGGTAACACAAAGAGGCCAAAGAGACAGAGGAGAAGAACACATCCTCCATGTAGAATCATGACTCCTTTAATCATTATTCAATCAAAACATGACACAAGCATGTTTTTCATCAGCGTGTTACAATTCTATGAATAACAAACAGTCAAATCAGCTTTGTGATCAAAGAGTTGGGGAAAACTGTGGATTAATTTTTTTTTAAAACAAGAATTTGAAAAACCTCAAGGAAATAAAGTCAAATCAGCTTCATTATTCCCCCATTTTCCATACATATATGCATATATACTGTACATTATGTTTTCATCACCTTTTGTCTGTTTGTTAGCAGAACATCTCAAAATGTTCTTTACAGATTTCAATGACATTTTGTGGAGAGGTGGCGCTGAGGATGAAATAAACAAACAATAATAAGAATAATGCAAACAGTTTGTGTACATAATACGTTGTCTTCAAAATTTTTACAATAGTTTGTCTTTTCTTCCCTTCATATTTGATGTTTTCCTCATCCTTTCTTGATACTGTTCGTGATTTGCGAATATTCTAATAGTCATTAAATGATAAAGTATTAGTAAACACAACTATTGCTTTGTCATAAGAATGTTTTTCCCTGTGCCTGGCAGTATTGCAGATGCAGATAGCCATGCTACAGTACATGCCGTCAGTGCGGAGCTCCTTTAAATAAGTAAAGGAAAATGAAGCCCAGTACAAACTCTACCATGGTGAAACTATCTTATCACAAGTCTACCACAACTATGCACAATCATTTGAGAGCAAAGCCCCAGCAGAAGAAGGTCCATCAACAATCCAATGACATTGTTTTACCATTCAGGCCTTTTTCTGTTTGCTGGACACAACATGTACTAACTGTGTCACAGCTCTGATGTTCGTCTCCGTCATGAGACTGAATGTCAGCCACAGGCTGCTGTAAAGCTGTGTCATAGTCTTGTGCAAAGGTGTTGTTGTCATTTGTGATAGATTGCTTAATCCACTTCAGTGTTCCACCTGAGCATCACACTGTGTAATCCCTGCCACTAGAATGGTCTCATGGACACAGCAATGAAGGAGCTTAGCTGCATTGTAAAGGAACTGTCAGGTTCTGTCAGACATGTTATAGACTTAGAACGTTCCACCAAGTTATTCCAGTTATGCAGACGCACCATGTGATTCTCTGCACACTCTGCTATCATCGAACAAGCCTTTAATGGTGAGGAAATGCAGGAAGTGGGTTAGGTTGTCTAAAATGAGCATTAATTATACAGCTCCATTTTCTAAAGGTGCAGGTTTCATCTCCTGGGGAACCCCCCCCCCCCCCCCCCCCCTTGCATGCAGCGACTGTGTGCGCTGTGCTTGGAAGGAAGCGGCTGTTGTGTAACACTAACAAAGCCGAATGATTTGGCAGCTGCATTCCTGTCAAACATTTCCTTGACTAGCTCAGAAATCCTGCTGTCCACTCTGGGAGAGGAAGCTTCAGGAGACACATATGGCTGCAGCTCACATCCAGCTGTCTGCGTGGTTCCAGCTCGACTCCACTCAGCTCTGCTATCAGGTACTTTTCCATTAGAGGACAGTATCGCCTCCGTGTAGCTGGTCGTCATAGTGATGTTGCATGAAACTTCAACGTGACACGCACCTCATGTGATGCTCTCATCATCTGATTAAAGATGAGTTTGTGCTGTGTGGGATTCCCTGATTGATGATGCAATGACTCAGTGATGATTTTCTCTGACCAATCAGTGGTCTGCAGTGTTTCACGTGACCTTTTAGTACCTGCTCAGTACCTGCAGGTACTTCTACCTACTGGACAACCAATAAGGTTGAGTTGAGTAGAGGCAGTGCCACATGGTGGAAACGTGACTTTAGTGAAAGTGTGTCTATTGTGTGTGTGTATGTGTATCATATGCGGCACGGTTTATTAAGTTAATACGCAGCAGGAATCATGTTTTGATGGATGGATGTTGAAATAACTGAAGGCCCAGTTTGATTCTATGACACAACAACTAAAAGCAGGTTGTTTCAAAATGTAGGAAAGCAAGCCAAAATGATTTGGGCTGATTTTTAAGGGAGTTTTGGAGCTTTCTGTCAGCACTAGTAAGATGCATATCTGACACAGGAGGTGGAAATGCTTTCAGGTGGTAAATGCTGCCAACTCATTCCTGTTTACCTTCTTTAAGGTTAGTCAACATTAAATAAGTGAAGCACAACTTGCACCAGACACGTATATAGGTGTAGTGTTGTTTATCTAGACTGTTTTAGTGTGAGTTGCTGCGTTTTAGAGGTTTCCACTGCATTTTCTTGAAAATATTCAAACTAGATGAAACTTCGCTAGCAGTGCTCAAAGCACCAAAAAAAGAAAAAGAAAAAAAGATTTGCAGCAACATGTCGTACCAGAAATCACAACCCTGTTACTCAAGATAATCCACAGCTGTGAGCAGTGTGTGCATCATGGATGTAGACATTAATGAGTAGATGAGTATGAGTAGATCCACGCCTCCCTCTGCGCTGTCATTCAGTCATCCAGTGACCTACTAGAGGTCGACTGATGCTGGATTTTCCAAGGCTGATATAAAAACAATATTTTCAGTCAGACAGATTTTGAAATGTTTATTATCACAGCAGCAGAACATAAATTAGTTTGGGCTGGGCGTCGAGGCTCCAACCTTAATCACTCCCCGCAGATCTGTTTACATAGAGGCATTGGGGAGTGATGAGCAAACGTCTTGAACCCCTTTACTGGAGCCTACAGGTGGATGCTGGGGTGGTGGTGGGGCTGAAAGTGCAGGCAGGAATACGCATGCAGGGCAGCAGCAGCGATGACAAGCAGAGGGGCAGATGGGAAATTATTGCATGTTACAAAGTCCACCAAATTGTGAGGGTGTGTTAGATGACGATTGAGGACAGTTAACAAAAATGATGAAATGCTAAAGATGCTAACAGCTGTGTTTGTGCTAACAGGTCTGTTACTGTCTAAATGTGTGTCTGTGCACGTCATCATGTCTGTGCCTTTCTGACTGCCTGTATATGACAGCTCCACAGGCAGCTTCGCCTGTGTGAGGGAAGCCGGATTGATTGGGTCCAGGCATTGATTGGAAACACATCTGCTTCCTCCCTTCCTCCCTCCCGGACAAACAACACAAGCTCCAGTCAACCAGTCTCAGCTCTCCAGCCGGCCTCAGGACAGAACATTAGATACCCCCAGTTTGAAGGGGATTATGGGCACTCAAAAAATATTCTGACTTTGAATGGGTAAGAAATAGCACTTCTGAAAAATGGTGATATGTGAATGATTATGTTCACCAATTAAAAATAAGAAAAAAAGAAATAGCACCTCTGGTAAGAGGAAGAATGTGGGTTTTTGATTTTGGGGTGAACTGTGCCTTTAAAGGTTTTTATCCATCATGTATTTGTTGTTTGCTTTTGGTGTACAGTAACTCCCAGATCCAGCACCATCAGCTCTATCCAGCACTGTGATGTAGTGTAACCCCCTACAGAGTTTCCCCACATGGCTTCTCATAGTAATGACTGTTAGTGCAGGTCGGAAAAGTGGGACGGCCTCTCTGACCCAGATCTTCTCCGATTTCGGGTCTACAGTACCTGGAGGGTAGAAATGTCTTCGTTCTAATTGTAAAACTTTGAAAAAGTTGCATGTGGTGTCCCTCAGGGATCGATCCCTTGTCCCCTTTTATTCCAAACTGCAGATGATACAATGTCACACATCATTCAACAGTAGAGACTTGTGCCCTCCATGATCTGATTCAGCTTGTACACGAGGCATAGCTTCAACATCTACAACTCAGGAAGGAGAAACTGATACAGCAAAGTTCCCAAAGGCCACAGTTTTAATACTTTATTACTTTACATCTTTAATCATTAACCAGCTACAATATCTCTGGTCTCCCCAACATACAAATACAGTACGTTAAGTTAGAAGAAATATTTACTCTGTGCAGATAAAAACACTCTTACCACTTATGAAGCAAAAGGATGACATACATGATCATTTATAGGTGATCTGGATTGGTGATTGGAGACAATGTCCAATTGTATTGCAGCAAAAAGCAATAAATGTCTGAATTTCTACTGTGGCCAGTTCTATAATTGTTCCATTACTTTTCATAACAAAGTGCTTTTCAGTCCTGAAAAAATCTAAGACATGAATTACCTTTACTAAGGAGGTTAGTCTTCCACCTGTTTGTTTGTTTGTCAGCAGGATGACGTAATATAAAAACTAATGAACTAATGCACCGATTATCGTTGTGGAGGTGGGGCAAAAAAGGTCACGCAAAAAAAAAAAAAACACACATACAATTTTGATGCAAATCCTGATAGAGGGACAGATCCATGAATTTTTTTATAACGTTCCTTAATATTGCGTGTCAAGGATTTCCCCCCCCCCCGTGCATAAGTCATGATCTAGAAAAAAAAATCACATGATGTTGATATACTGTGTGGATTTTTAATGGTAATATAGCAGATACATGCTGTTGAGAGTAACACATATTGTTACTGTAATTGTCCTCCATGTCTACTTTCTATGATTTATTATGTTTGATGACAAATAAATCAATTGTTTGGAGTTGTCGGAGGTATACGGTCGACTGAGCGCTATTATATTCCCTGTTTTTATGCATCTCTACTCATTATCAAGTATGCATTTATTTTCTATTTCTCTTTTCCTTCTGTCTTTTGTCCTTGGTGCATGTAATTTCTCCATTGTAAAGCACTTTGAGCAGCATTTCTTGTATGGAAAGTGCTACACAAAGAATGTTTATTATTATTACTATTAATATTATTATTTTCCCATTCAACATGAATATGAATTTTTTCATATATTTCCTGATTTTCTTGAGGAATTATCTACATTTTCTGACTTGTCTGGAATACACGTCTGGACATTGTGAGATGTTCCAGATATTTATGACCAGAGGGGATGTCATCATGAGTAAAGTGTGTGTGTGTGTTACCTTTTCTGTGGAATACAGCATTGAGGAAGTCTTGGGCCTGTCTCTCCAGCCGGTTGATCCGAGACTGCTCCTGTTTAAAGTCTTCACAATCAGACAGCACCTGGCTGCCTCCACCGTTTTCTACGCCGTGTTCCTGCACAGACAAACACACAGATTACAGAGTAAAGTTCTGTTCTGTGACAGAAACAAACCCCTGACACAACATCGCATCAATCCCTCCACAGCCACCATGTTTCATGGCGGTTCAGTTCAGTTCTACGAGCCAATATAGGTGGTGGTGGTTAATTCATGACTGTAGGATTATTAATTATTATTATTATTATCTTTATTATTATTATTATCTTTATTATTATTATTATTATTATCTGTATTATTATTATCATTATTATTATTATGATTATTATATTTATTATTATTATTATCATTATTATTATCATTGTTATTATTATTATTATTATTATATTTATTATTATTATTATCATTATTATTATTATTATCATTATTATTATCATTATTATTATTACTATTATTATTATTATCATTAGTATTATTATTATTATTAGTAGTAGTAGTAGTAGTAGTAGTATCATCATTATTATTATCATCGTTATTATTATCATTATTATTATTATTATTATTATTATTATCATCATCATTATTATTATTATTATTATTATTATTATTATCATTATTATTATTATATTTATTATTATTATTATTATAATTAGTAACAAGGTTTTGGATATGCTGCCATCCAGACGACGTCTTCTTCAGGGACGTCCAGCAGATGATGAAGCCTCATTCTGCCTCCTTACAACAACATGGCTGTAAAAGAGTTTGAGTTAGACTGGTCTCCTGTAGTCCAGACCTGTCCCGCATTGGAAATGTGTGGAGCACCAAATATGACAATGGAGATCTCAGACTATTGAGCAACTGAAGTCGCATGTCAACTAAACACTTAAAAACTTACAGTTAGTGTTAAAAGAAAAGGTGATGTAACACATCATTCTGGTAAAGAATGAGTGTATATTTATTTTTAAAAAACACTTAAGTTTATCAGTTTTGAACATTAAATATCTTGTCTCTTTTCCACAGACCTGGTTGTTTGTTTAAAATAACTCTTATAACCTGCTGTGACGTCACGTTTTAGGAAGGGGGAGACCTAACCCTAACCCTAACTACTGTAGGATGAATGGGAATATTCAGCTTGAGCTGCTGTGCAGAGCAGAAGAAAAATAAGTGACCAATAAAAAGAAAGCAGAGGGAGAAGTGGTGGCAGGACAGCTCACTTCTCCACTGAGGTGACATTTCCAAACTGCTTCCTCAGGATATCCAGGCTATGGAGCCTGACGAGACAATGAGAGATGATTATGAACGAAACACCCGCTCAGAGGGTAATGAGTGTGTCGCCATGGTCTCCACTACACTAAGCAGGGTGTGCATGTCGGCAAGAGGCGAGGCAACCGACTCAGATGAGTGTTTTTAAAGCTTTCACTATTCTGTCCTCTCTTCATTTCACCCCCCCTCACCTCTCTCTATCTGCCGGCAGTTTGGCTCCAGATCAATGAATCAATGGTTCCCACCCAGTGAAGCTCCTCTGGCACTTCACAAACAAGCAGAGGGTAATAATAGTGAGACAGAGAGCGCTTTCAGGGCCTAACAGATGACTGAAGAGATGAAAACTGGAGGACAAACAGGGCTGCTGTCTTATTACTTCATGCTTTGTACACAGAGTGGCTAAAATAATTAAAATATAAGCAATAAATAGGATCTGCTGAAACCAGCTGTATTGATTTATCTACATTTTATAAATCTGCAGTTATTATATTACATGCAGTGTTAGCATGGCTCTATTAGCATGAGAAGAGAGAGACAGATTGGGGTTGATGGAGGGGGGCCGCGGTAAAGTAAGGATGCTTTTAGGGGACAGATGGCCGACTTCGGAGGTCAGGCTGGGGTCAAGTTAAAAAACGAGCAACAGCCGAGGGAAGGATGCCCCACCCCCCACCCCCAACCCCCTCCTATAGCTTCCTTCCCTCCCTTAGTTCAGTCACATCCCAAAAATAAAGAAGGGAATGAAAACAGGGACATGAAGTCCTTTAAAAGAACTACTGCAAAGTTTGAACATGTAGAATTCGACTCTGTCTGAGGATGACGACCATGTGACACAGTCAGGAGGGGGTGGACCTTTTTTCTGACAGACTATTTGCAGCAGAAAGACATTTTGTTTGAATTAAACTGTTTGCCAAAAAATTTAAACTCAGTCATTATGAAATATCTCGAAAGCCAATAAAAAGACAGGGTTCTCCTAAACGATGAAGAAGATGGTGTCTTGTAATTGAGATTAAACATAGGATGACCTCATACACCTCGCAAGGTGTGATCAAAATCTTCAGAAGCCACGAAATCCCAAATTGATTGTTCTATGTTGAAACCTTTACTTTAACCTCTAAGCTAAAAGTGCTAATGCCCAGTCCGCTAATGCTTTTAGCTTAAAGGCTAAAGTGAAGATTTCAGCCTTAAAAAGGATGTAAAATACAACTTTTCCAGTAGGTTTTGCATCTCAGGGCTTCTGGAGACTTGATTTACACCAAATGAGAATTTTGTTTTTGGTTGATTTTTAAGTTTTAACACTAGTCCCCATCATCTTCTGCTGCTTTGGCAAATGTTTTGCCATGAAGCTCCAGAAACATTTACCATAAACTTCACCCAAAGTCCACTCAGCATGAGGTTGAGGAGATAAAACCACAGCCCCTCAAGCATACCCAGATGTTCTGAGAGGGGCATATCTCTACACTATTAGAATATCTCTGATGAAAAAAAAAAAAAGAATCTCTCCGATAAAAATAAAAATATAAAAAGAATATCTCTGATAAAATTAAAAATTAAAAAAAGAATCTTTGATAAAAAAAAGAATATCTCTGATAAAATATAAATATAAAGAGAATATCTCTGATAAAATAAAAAAAATATAAAAAGAATATCTCTGATAAAACTAAAAATAGAATATCTCTGATAAAAATAAAAAATATAAAAACAATATCTCTGATAAAATAAAAAAAATATAAAAAGAATATCTCTGATAAAAATAAAAATAGAATATCTCTGATAAAAATAAAAAATATAAAAACAATATCTCTGATTTCGGGGATAATCTGTACCTTTTTGAGTTCAAAGAAAATTTTCTGCCTAATAAATTGAAACCAGTTTTTCCATCAACTCTCTTTACCTTTACGTGTGACTCTGATCCATCTTTCATTAACCTAACATAGAATCTGTGTTTTCTCTCACCAGCCACATGAACCCCGTGGTGTTTCTAACACCCGTTGTGTTGATGGAAAGAGGGGTGACATGCGACATGACGTGCCCCTTAAACAGGGGCACTCACCCTGAGACCCCTGCTCTTTTTGTTCTTCATTTCTGTAAATAGCAGGTGTCTGCATCATATCACTGCTTTCTCTGCAGAGGCAGGTAACACAATGTCCCTGTACAATATGTGCATTAAGCAGTCCAATAAACTCATTATCATTCTGCTCTGATCACTTTTTAGCTGATGAGAAGCTGAGGGGAGGCGCCAGAGTCTCACTAATTTACACCCATGTCACCATTCTCCTCCCCCTTCCACGTACTCACACACACACACACACACACACACACACACACACACACACACACACACACACACACACACACACACACACACACACACACACACACACACCTCCAAATCATTATGTCGTGGTCCTTTCATAAGCTAAATTGGGTCAAGACCACGATGCTTGAACAACACACATAACAAGCATGCAGGAGGAGGAGGAGGATAAAGATGGGGAGAAAAATGGCGGAAGACAAAAACATAAAAGATGAGGACAAAGGAATGAAAAAACAAAAGTAATATGTATAAAAGTATATTTTCTTGTCTTCTTCTTTTGCAGTGTTTGTGTGTTTCTTCTTTTTGCACACTGGTCCTGAGAAACGCTGTCTTGTTCCACTGTATTGGTTGAATGTGCATGAGTTGTTGTGTTCCTGGAGGCACTGACTTGTAGTGAAAACATTAGAGATGGTTTTCTGGGTTTATGTTATAATTTATTATAGATACTGAATACTGAGTTATTGTGAGCCTTGGCTATAAGTGTTAATAAATTAGACCCAATAATCACTAATGTCACATGGTTTACACTACTCTGTCCAATGAGTAAAACAATCTGCCCACCAACACTTCACCACCACCAAAAATCACTAATGAACACATTATGTCTTACTTCTTTAATGTCTAACATAAGTTAGTCTCCTGCTATTACTAACATTCGGACAAAGTGTGGATCTTTTTTTTCTTTCACTTTCTTTAGCATAGCAAGAACCTCGAGAGCAGCCTTTCTGATGGTGCTTATGTCTTATTGGTTTAATTTAAAGGTCTTTTTACATCCTGCCCTGAAGGAAACGTGTCGCTGTTTTATATCACTTTGGCCTGTGATGAACAGCATTATGGATATTTCTGTTATGGCCTGTTTGCATCTCTTCTTTTATTTCATCCTTTGTATAATTTATTTATATTGTATGTGCTTTATGATGATAAATTCTCTGTTTTGTATTTTTACTCTTTGTAACTATGCTGCCCTCTTGACCAGGAATCCCTGGAAGAAGAGATCTTTTCTTTTTTTGTGATCAAATTTTGATTAGAATTTCAAATAAAATTCCAACAGAATGTGTGTAGACATACTGTCAGCCGTCCAGTGGCTGGAAGAACAGCCTTAACAGAACACTGTACATATAAAACATAGAATGAAAAAGAAAAAAACAATTAGCAAAACTGGTTAGCCAAATGCATGTATGAAATGTATGTAAGTCACTGTAATAACACAACCAAATATATATAAGTGCCTGTACATACATCATGGTATGCTTACATGTGACTTATGCATGAATGCACCTAAATCCAGCACATCCTAGCCTGCCCTAAAAGCACAGCTGACAGTTGACGGAGGTTCACACATTCCTACATTGTGACATACAGTGGAGCTTCAAATCTACTCGCTGCAAAGAATAAGAGATGTTAACCCATATCAAGAGATGCACTGACATACACAGCTTTCTCCAGCCCCTATAGAATAAGAGGACAGCGTTACGACGATTAAATGTAAGATGTCTACAACAACAACAACAACAACAACAAAAGAAAGCTTATCAGAAAACCCAAACAAGGAGCCATGAGATGAAAAAAAAAGAAGAAAAGAAGAATAGGACCATACAGATATGAATAGATATCTACATGATAGAAATCAGAGACGAGAACAAAGACTGATGAAGTCTTTGGGTCGCGAGCCCTTTTAAAGTCTTATAGTTTCCTCCCCTTGCTATGAGTTCTTCTATCTCAACTTGACCTTCCCTGTTAAACAAAGCATAAATAAAAAATAAAAAATAAACATTTGATGAAAAGGGACTGTTGGACCTTGGCGATGTGTGCTCTACTGATCTACTGATTCTACTTATCAGTTTATCTTGTCTTAAAAAAAGAATAGTGTAAAGGTTTACATTAGATTTCTAGTTTTTGTTTACTGCCCTTCTCATATACTACAACCTTATATCCTGCAGGAGCTGATGCCTCACACACAGGCTGGAGAAAAGCATCACTTCCTGACAGTCATGGCATTAGAACCATATGATAATAATCACGGTCTTGTCTGGCACGGGGCAAATGTTGGGATGTGTCCTACCTTGAGTTTCTCACGTCTTAAGCAGCAGAAGAGACAAATTTCATCGAAGGACCAGTCGGACACTTCCTCCGGCTCGCAGTCTGGATAAGAGAGGGACACAGAGATGTACAATCAAGACTCCCGACACCGATAATGTCTCAGCATCATCCCAAATCCAATCTACACTGTTATTAATAAAAGAAGGAAAACTGGTGACAGGAAACGAAAAGAAACAGCCATCATGTCTTTTAATTTCATATTTTGTTTGCACTACATGTGTTTAAATATCAGACCGATCTTAAGCCCAGCTGTAGAAGATGATGAATCAATAGATCTGACAGCTGAGGGCCCACAGCCTACAACAACCAGAGCATTACAATGATTCTCGATTAATTACAGGCTATGATTAAATTAAAGCGATGACTAACTTCATATGTCAAGTATGCTGTGCAAAAACTAACAACTCCTGTGATTGACAGCTGAGCTCAGCTCCTTATTGAATACATCCTTGCCTAAAGACCACAAACCTTGCATGAATACGTGTGTGTGTGTGTGTGTGTTTGTGTGTGTGCATGTAAATATAACTGCATCTGTTTGTGAAGTATTCATGCCCTAAAGCTCTATTTGCGAAGAACTAATTACCCCTTTCCTGGACTGCACTCTGTTAAACATGTTCAGTGGGATGAAGAAATTCACCGCTGTCTCCTGGTAATTCAGTTACAGCACATCATGAGACATCCTGCTTTCAATCACAGACGAGGTAAGTGGGCAAAGCCTCCAGTTCAAAAGGTATTTTTACCCCACTGTGGATTCACATTTGAAAGTTTACTTGATGTAAATCTCCACGCCTCTTCTTTATGACTTAGATAGACTGTATGCAGCTGATGAAAAAACAGATCACGTTATATGAAGCACGGGTTTGTCTATTGTTGAATTCTCCCTGTATCTGAAGTTTGGTATTCGGAACAATAAGCAACTATCCTGCAGTCATTTGTGCAAACCTTTCTTTAAAAAAAAAGGACTGAGTCTATTAAATACAAAGTCAATGCAGGTATATGCAAATTTGTGCAGAGCAATGCGACAGATGCAAACATGGGAAATGTGACGTTATTCACGAGCTGAAATTCTTAACTTGTGACGCTGAGTCACGAAGGCGTGTCTATGTTGAGATTCTCCAGAAGTCATGATGCAGATGCAGAAATGGAGGATAAGCTAATCTTAGCTGTATGTGGACACCCAGAGCTGTGCGACGCAATTTTGTATGCTTAACGCATACGCTCCAACCAGCCAAGCTCAGGACTGATGGTTGTTGAATACCTGGAGCTGTGTCAGCAGGTTTCAGAATGAGGAATGGCCTCATGAGGTTTTTCCGAGGCGCAAAGGCCTCATCAGCAACGAAGACGTGTGGCTGGTGGCCTCAGTGGTGGCTCCTGGTGGTGGCAGGTCAGCAGGCAGTTGGGTGCTGGATCGCAGTGCTTGAACAAAAACTGAGTTTGCTAGAATCCCACCATCAGTTGGATTGATCCAAATGACCCATACCCAGTTAATTATTACCTCGGACTCATGGGTTATAATGTCAAAGTAGAACTAAATGGATTCACTATGAGCCCTGGCCGCGGCCACCATAATAATCACAGGAGGACGATGTGGTTTTTGACACCAGATGGAGAGTTTACCCCGTAAAATGACATGTCACTGCTCTTTAATGGATGGAGCATCATGCTACTGCCAGTGAATTGATAGAATTGTATGCATATCAGTTTTGGGTAGATTTTCCTTGGGTGAGATTAGTTCCAAAATTTTGGACTTCATGATTTTAGCCAAGAAATTCAAGTTAGGGACCAAAACTGCACCAAAAACGGACTTATTTTACATCACAAAAGCTTAACAGGAAACCCGTGTAGATAAAACTTAAAAATGTACGCTTTAGAAAGTCAAAGACTAAACCTGCACACTTAGGCAATACTTCATTTCTCAGGCTATTTCATGACGCTGTTTTGCACACCCTCCACCTCCCCATCACCTCCCAGTCTTCAAAGATTCACCAACTTCATCATTCATCTTCTTCAGCAGGGTCATCAGCCACCACCACCAGTGTCTGGACTCCAAGGAGGGATATATATCTTGGTTCTGCTCAGGACAGATGTCCTTCGATCTCCCTGAAGAGTCAAAGACTTTCTGATGCCAAAGACTTTCTGTCACACTAATTTATCACATATCATTTGATGTAATAAATATTTTCATTTACTTCAACCACTAGTTTCTGCTGATTGAAATATAGTTTTAATTTATTACAGTCTGATTCGTATAGAATTAAAACAACAACAACAATCTTACAATCAACAATTGGTTGCTCATATAAATATTAATCCCTTGCTTGTGGGCTCATGATTGTTTCAGGCGAGGCCAACTGTCAGTTCAGGTTCACTGAGATTTACAGCATGAGGTTTATACAGGTTTTATGCAAATCTTCATCCTTCAAAATGAACATGCACAATCCAGCAAATCAGGAACAGAGCACCTCCTGAACTCACAGAGAAACAGATGAACTGTTTCCATGGCACTGCACTGTCTTCAAAAACCCCAGAGTTCAGTCCAAAACCACATCACCAGAGTGACAGAGGTATAAATAAAGAGAGAGCGACGCAGTGAAGGAGAGGAAGCACTGAGAGAGAAGGAGAGGAGCAGTGTTACAGACAGGAGGAAGAAAAAGAAGGTCAAGTCAGCTCCACAGAGAGAGAGAGAGGGAACACAAGAACAAAATCAATACTGTCACACTACACTGTGAACATACAGTACGAGTCACAGCAGAACCTCCAAATTGTCCCCTTTTCAGCAGTTTAGAGCCGAAGCTGGAGTTGAAAGTGCTTCATCAGCCCTGAGGATGAACACACTCATCATCCTCCACTTGACATTAAAAGGCGTTCATTTTAACGGTGATGTGCTGCACTATTACACGTCTATGCTGAACGAGTGCCCGTTGAGAACAGGATGATTTCATGGTTTTCCTGCTAACGGGTTCTTCTACTCCTTTATTTGGCTTCGAACCAAAATGTCTCCACAGTGGTGTCACTAAATGATCCATGATGTTCACATCAGTAGATGTTCATTGAGAAGTTAAGCGCCTCCAGAGATAAACAGTCAGTGGCCCTTATTTAATTCTCCACTCACAGCAGAATGAGAGCATGGCAGCCATGACGCCATAAACAAGCACCAGTCCAACATAAAACAGTGGAAAAGGATGTGAATACTGATGAAATATGACATTTCTGTTTCATCCAGCTGTTCTTATACCAACAATTCTTCAAGCAATTGGAAGCGATTCTAAAGCTAATGCAAAATAACTGTGGTTAGCTCCAATAATCTCAATCAGGCCAAGCCATGAAAAAGTAATATCAATCTACTAACTAAGCAGCTGAAAGGCACTAAAATAAGATGAGACAAGAGATGAGACAAGACACAAGATGCAAGACGAGATAAGATACATGATGAAATTGAGACGAGATACAAGATAAGAGATGAGATGAGAGACTAGATACGAGATGAGGGACAAGATGAGATACAAGACAAGAGACAAGATGCAGGACGAGACGAGATACAAGACTAGATGAAACATGAGACGAGATCAGACATGAAACAAAAGACGAAACGAGATGAGACATGAAACGTCGAACGAGAGATGAGATGAGATATGAGACAAAAGATGAGACAAAACAAGACATGAGATGAGATACAAGATGAGATTGAGACAAGATATGAGATAAGAGATGAGAGACAAGACAAGACATGACATGAGATGAGAGACGAGACAAGATGAGAGACAAGAGATGACAGCAGAGATGTGGGGCAGTTGTGGCTCAGGAGGTAGAGCGGTCGTTCACATAATGAAAGGTCGGTGGTTCCAGCCCCTGCAAGTCTTCAAGTCAAAGTATCCTTCAGCAAAGATACTGAACCTTAATTTGCTCCCTGGGCGCCGTAATGTAGTGGCAGCTCACTGCTCCTCAGGGATGGGTCAAATGCAGAGAAAGAATTTCTCTCTGTGGGATTAATACAGTATCTAAAAAAAAAAGAAAAAAAAAGAGAGACAAGACGAGATACCAGATGGGAAGAAGGTATAATGAGATGAAATAAGATGAGATGAGACGTACCATTATTGATCCCCCATGAGGGAAATTCAATTTGACACGGGTAGCATTGTGTAGTAAAATGTACTAAAGAATAAAATAAAGAATGAAAATACTGTCTACAGTAAAGTGGATGAAAAGGATTGTGTGTATAAACATGTGAAATGTACCCTACATACTCAATGTGACGTCATACTTATATTAGTATAAATAAAATGCTTGTATGTGATTCTGAACACAGCAGCAACCTCTGTTACATCCAGAATACACAACCTGTGAAATCTGAGCTAACTAATTAATAATAACCTGTATCACAAAAAAATGAAATCAAGATGTTTAAAAATAAAACAGGGATATATTGAAGAGCACTGATGACGTCAGCAGTAACAACACAGGAGGAACAGGGTCTGCTCAGTCAGTCAGTGTTCTGTCTGAAACCCCTTCTATTCCCTTTGCGTGTCTGTGTGCAGCGGCGGGTCGTTCATGCCGAGCTCCTCGTCATACAACGGAAACCATGTCTGACTCCTCCAATCACAGTCCGGCTTCCTCTCACGTTCCAGGGAGACATGCATCAGATAAACGGCAGTCTATTACTCCCTCTCTAGCTCTGATGAAAAGGTCAAAGGTGAGCCATGCTTGAACCCTGTGGTTGTGTGGTTGTGTGGTTGTGTCACTAGCGACATCCCTGGGAAGGTGCCAATTAGCTCCAGTCCCACCGCTAACATGACCCCCACCCTCACAGTAGTCGCTGTGTTGGTGGGAGTTTGTGAGCTTAAGGAAGATGTTGACACGGTTTCCATGAAGCTTTAGCTGTTTGTTCCTGCTCAGAAAGTCGATGTGTTTAAATGCACTGAACGTAGCAGCAGCCTGTCTATCAAACAGCCTATAATGGAAACCTCTATTTCACATTAAGAGAAACCTTGTTTTGGACACTGTCACCATAGAGCCTTGCATGGCATTGTACTGTACTGTTCCATGTATTTCATCACCAATACGTGGTCCAGTGTGGTCCAGGAACATTTTGTATGTGCCCCTAGCATAGCAAGAAAACATTTTAAACATTTTCCTTAATTATGCAAAAACATCTCAACCGATGTCCACAGAACTTTGTGGAGGGGTGGGGCCTGGATCAGGCAACCATGGCAGGCATGTGGGATTTTTGGGCCATTCTAGTGATATTATCTTTTTGGTTTGTTTCTGTCTGTGTTGTTTCATGTTATATGAAAGCTGCTATATGCAGGGCTTGTTCTACAAATATTGAGCATGAGGACCTGGTGCAGAGCTTTTGAACATCTGAGGTGAAAATGAAGCATTCTGAGGTTGTACCTGATTATTGTTCCTCATTGTGTTCTTGCTCGATGGATCCCTCTGTGGACCTGAGCTCACTTTCTGTACCATATTTATCAGACAGACAGTCCAGACAGTCCCTGGCTTTTGTATGCTATGTACCGTGAACATATAACATACTACGTTGTTCAACATAGCATTGAACAACAACAGGACGTCTACGTGAAATCAAAGGTGGTTTAAGTCTGTCTGATGATCTGTCTGTTAATCATGATTTTGATATTTTTAGAGTAATTATACCATTTTTAATAAACAGAAATATTGTTTACTGGCATTACTTTGATATTTGTAGAGAAAAAGAGATTTGAGGAAGACTACATGTCGTAATAGCATGTCGGGTTTACACTACACAATGTTTTCGTCTTCCACAATGGTCTTTGAAGATTCACCATGTCAGATTAGGCGATCACAGTGCCAAAGTTGTTGCCACATTTCAAGGAGCCTTTCTTTCTTTTCCGTTGTCATACCATCGCCTTCATATTCAGGCCTGATGCAGGGAATGTGTTATGATCGTGCTACAAACAGGCAGCGTGAACCCGGCAGCGCCGCTGTTAGCAGGTTTACAAAATCCTCTGATATGAATAAAGTTGAGTTGAATGAGTTGAATGTTTGATTGGCCGACGACTGCAGCAGTTAGAACCCATTCAGCCTGTGTGATAAACCGGGGAGAGGTATGAAGAACGAGTGTTAAAGAGTCACTGTATGGACACAGCGTGGTCACTAGTCCGTTTTCAGACTTAACAGCTTAATGAGGACTGCAGCGAAGGCAACATGTGCACCATCTTTGCCACAGGGAATTCTGGGAAATGCAGAAAACCACTGATGTAGAAGAGGATGATGTAGGAGGGTGCTCTGAGGAAAAATACTTTGACAAACAGGTTTTGTCCCCTTAATGTGTCTGAACGCTGTTTATGAACTCTAATGCTGTTAGTTGTGTGTTTGTGTGTGTGAGAGTGTATGAACCTGATTTACTGTCTGCAGCTCCGTAAATGAAGAGGAAGTGTATGAGTGGAAGTGTAATGCTTAAGTGAAAATGACATAGGCAAGCCAGAAATATTCTAAAAATGCCTTAAGTCAGTGGGGGAAGGGTCACATGACTCCAGGACACCATAGTGACCTCGTTTCTTAGTGGAGAGAGAGAGAGAGAGAGAGAGAGAGAGAGAGAGAGAGAGAGAGCTTTTATTATTTAACTCTGCTTTGGTGACTTCTACGACATTGTATGGAATATGAATGTATAGTTCATTTCCTAAGCAACGTCCTCAGGCTGCATAAATATTACATATAAATACTACATATAAATGCTACATAAATACTACACATAAATACTACATAAATATTACATATAAATACTACATATAAATACTACATAAATACTACATATAAATGCTACATAAATACTACACATAAATACTACATAAATACTACACATAAACACTACATATACATACTACATAAATACTACATATAAATACTATATAAGTACTATATAAATACTACATATAAATACTAAATAAATACTACATATAAATACTACATAAATACTATATAAATATTACATATAAATACTACATAAATACTACATATAAATACTACATAATACTACATATAAATACTACATATATAGTACATAAATACTACATACAAATACTACATATAAATATTACATATAAATATTACATAAATACTACACATAAATACTACATATAAATACTACATAAATACTATATATAAATACTACATAAATACTACATGAATACTACATATAAATACTACATAAATACTATATAAATATTACATATAAATACTACATAAATATTACATATAAATACTACATAAATACTATATATAAATACTACATGAATACTACATAAATACTACATATAAATACTACATAAATACTATATAAATATTACATATAAATACTACAAAAATACTACATATAAATACTACATAACTACTACATATAAATACTACATAAATACTACATATAAATACTACATAAATATTACATATAAATACTACATAAATACTACATATAAATACTACATAAATACGACATAAATACAATATAAATACTAAATAAATACTACGTATAAATACTAAATAAATACTACATATAAATACTACATTAATACTACATATAAATACTACATAAATACTACATGAATACTACATAAATACTACATATAAATACTACATAAATACTACATATAAATACTACATAAATACTATATAAATACTAAATAAATACTACATATAAATACTACATAAATACTACATATAAATACTACATAAATACTATATAAAAAGGTTGTGTGAATTGCAAAATGACAAATAACAGAATGCATGAATGCAAACACAGATCATTCAGCATCTTGAGATATCTTTACATACTGAGGCCTGGTTTCCACACAGTTCTGTTTTGTGTCAGTCATTGTGTATCACATAGGAGTACGCCCCTAGTGTTCCACTCTGGGAATGTATTTCTTTGCGGATGAAACAGAGAGAAGCAAACCATCCAGTTGTTTTTTGTAATAGAACACATTCCTCCACCAAGGCCAAACAATCCTCCACGTCGGTCCAGCTCTTATAACAGAAAAATAATCTGCACCACATTATACACACTCCTATAAACACCGTCACTATGTGTCATTTTCTTACATCACAATTTATGGATAATTTCCTAACAAATTAAGGAAATAACTACCTTGCAATGCTAAGGAAAGCTGGATAGGCCTCCTGATTCAAATAACAATTTCACTGGTTTTTTCCTGGCCTACCCCCCCCCCCCCTCCCCCCTCCATAAAGTTTTGTGGAAATCGGTTCAGCAACTTTAGTATCACTAAAAATCTAATGTAATCTAATGTAATGGGTTCATTCCTGACGTGTCATATCGTTCAGACGTTTTTCTGTAACAAACAATCAAAGGGACACAGCTGAAGAAAGAACTTCTCTGTCTGAAATAATAATGCATGGTGACAAAGACATGAGGAGGCTGGGCTCCCAGGTGTGAAACCAGTTCTGTGAAATATTTAGAATAATAGTTCTGTCTAAAACTTGATGCAGACAAAAGAAAGATTTAAGAGCTTATCTAAGATTTTTTCTTTGATTCAATAGTTTTGTTTTGTGGACTAGAACCAACACTGCAGCCTCTGTTTTCATTCCTGTTTCAAACAGCAGAAAGCTTTTCTCCTTGGTTACCATCTGATCGATCTGTCATCCTCTAAATCTCTGAGGTGCCTTGTTAAAAAATTCTTTCCACTGTGTTGGTCTGTATGATTAACTACCACCTTAAAGCGACAACACCGGACCAGACAGACTGGTTTTACTGGTGGCCAGTTTCTCTCGGAGCAGCTTCAGTCTCTGAGCTGCTCCATCAAACAGTGTTTTCTGATTTAGCCTGAACTGGAGCCAGAGGCTCTCTGCCCGGTGAAACCATCAGAAACCAGACTGGCATAAATGAAACAAGAAGTAATCATCACATGTTTTCTGAGCAGTTTGTTCGGTAGACGAGGAAATGAATGCCCATAAGACAGATCAATAAATAGACAGGGAGAAGCTGCGCTGCTCATTATTCATTAAACATTAAATCAGTCTCTCACAATCAATCAACAGGAAACTAGATCACGAAAACAATAAAAGAAAATAAACCATGTAAGCACGTTTAACAAGGTATGACCAGAATGTAATATATTTCTTTATTAAATGTAATTTTCTTTGTTTTGACGACTAAAAAATGTTGAGCAGAAAAGGAGAGAAAAGGTTGTTTTCATAAATTTGTGTCTGTAAATGTCGACTTGGTGCTCTTCGTTTACCTTGGAAAAGGGTGATATCTTTGACTAATCCCGGCCCAAACAATCCTTCCAAGATGCTTTCAAAGCCTGTGAGAAAGACAAGAGATGCATGATTAATGCATGCTGACATCTTTACCAAAGCAACAAGTGACAGCGGGAATACAACATGAAAATACACCGTCAAAATAAGTCGCTGTTGTTTTTGAAAACGCAGCATTTTCACAAAGAGCACATTTCTGTTTGTGCTGAATCATCGTTTCCAAGGGTGCGGAACATTAAGGACAAAGCGTTTTTTCTGTGGGATGTATTTTGCTGTTGCACAGCCTCCACTGCTCTCACCCAGCAGCAGCAACAACCAAATAAAAAAAAATGAACTCATGTGATGAATACATATGCTTTATAGATTTTATGAACACTGACAACAATAATAAGGTTGGATTGTTTATTTATCACAAGGGTAAACAAACAACCTAAGACAATACAAGCTAACTCTGATTTACACACCACTGATTCTTATATTTTTCTAATCAGGAATAATCAATAATCAGCTGATCGGGTGAACTGGATGAGTTGGAGGAGGAGAACATCTAAAGGATGAGGTTCCCCAGCAGAATAAGGCGTGAGACGTTCACATCCCGCGGGACTCAAACTCACAACCTTAAACATCAAGAGCAACTCACGGTGTTGGTGAGATTCCTACCAGGTGAGAAACCATGAACCATTATGATGTAGGTAGATGCTTTATGCACACGGTGCCTTAGTCACTGGTATGTTTTCATTAACACGGCCATAATCTGCAAAATACCTTCATCTTTATTTTCTCTTCTAAACCGGAAATCTGGAAAACAAAATCTCCGATCTCAGGACTCCTTACATTTCAATGATCCCGAAGCCCGAACGGAAGTGGGTATGAAGGTTTTTAGGAATCCATGGAATCCAGGCTGTCAATGTGTTCATGTTTTCTCTGATTTTGTCATTGTTGTTTTTAAGTTACGTGATTTTATGTGGAAACTTTGTCTCCCTTGTAAAAGATCATCACATGTATGGATCTCAATGGGACATACCTGGTTAAAAAGTAAATAAAATAAATAAAAGATATGTAAAGGTAGATTTAAAACCGCTGTTTGCCCTTCATCTGAACAACAGAGGTGTGTCTGTAATTCATCTTTACTAAGCTTGATTACTCTCTAAGTGAAAACCTGATGTTTGAAGATGCTGTTTGAAACTGAAATGAATTCATGAGTATTTTGTCAATTTCTTCCTGAACATTGGAGATTTGTTTACTAAGATTTTGCAGTTTCTGTTTACACTAAAACATTTTGATGCACTGAAAGCTTAGTTTTTGATCATTAAAAATCTGAATGGATCTTTAGAGGAGGACAGACCTGAAGATGCTGTTTATCCAGTCTGGTGTTCATTGGGTTAAAAATGTAGCTTTAGACTAGTTTTACAGGTTGATGGATGTGAACATTTTTTGCACATTGGACTACAGTTTGGAGAAAGTTGCAAAGCTGCAGCATGTGCAGCTGATCTTTCATGAATTTTAAAATTTTAAAACTTTGGAACATCAGGACTATTGGTCCATAAATCCTGTTGAGGGAGTTTGACCTGTGTGCAAAGTCTGGTGATTTTTCATGGGAAGGCAGATTTCATGGTAGAAAACACAAAGCGTGTGCACAAACTCACACCTGCACACATTTGGACAATGGCATACACACATGTACTGTATACACACAAAAACACAGAGATACACACACACACACAATAGAGGAGGCTGAACTATGGCTTTTTACAACACACAAACACAACACACACACAGACACCCACCGAAATATCTACAAAGACGAAGCTGGGTGAGCGCTTATTATGCATATATACACAATAGTGTGCCTATACAGATTGGGGGTGGACGCAACTACACACACACACACACACACACACACACACACACACACACACACACACACACACACACACACAAACACACACACACACCCTCGCCTTTCTTTCTAGCTGTTAAAGTAAATTAGCGCTTTACCTAATACACCAAGCTTTTTTATTAACTGTAAATACCCCGGTTCTGCTGTTGCCTGGCAACCACATACAGAGAAACATAAATACATATTACATTTTTCAACCTGAGCCCCCACCGCCCCTCCACCCCCTGCCAACACCATCCATTAAATGGGAAATGGAGGCAGACAGAGAGAAATGGAGACAAAGACACATGGAGGTGTGTGTGTGTGTGTGTGTGTGTGTGTGTGTGTGTGTGTGTGTGTGTGTGTGTGTGTGTGTGTGTGTGTGTGTGTGTGTGTGTGTGTGTGTGTGCATTTTTAGCATGTAACGGAGCAAACAGACACACACATAGAGTTCAAGTGTAGCCACTTGTTAGGCTGCATACTTTAAATGGCAGGAATAAAGTCGCCTGATGAACCCCGGCCTGCACTGAGACGTATTTCTGTTATAAAATCATTATGTCTGACCTCAGGACAGAAGCAACAGCACTTCAGCTCCGTCACAAGCAGCACAGAGGGTGGAGGTCAGAAATGTAAGGACTTTTTTTTAATAGGTTTGAGCCCGATGACGAGTGATGTAGAAAATCTGATCAGTTCTAAATATTTAATATTATAATATGGCCATTAAACGGGCCGTGGGGTCACAGGGTCCACATCTCCTCTAAAACCACCACACACAATTCAATGAAACCTCAGATACACTTTGTCCAGACCTTAAACATGTGCATCCCATAATTGGTTTCTTCATTTTCTGACACATTTGAACTTATTTATTTATTGATTTGAACTTAAAAGTAAATATTCTACTTTTTTTTATGAGACTGACTTCCTGACTTCAAAACTTATCATGTAAAGTCATTAATATGCAGACCTGGACACATTCTTCATCATACTGGCTTTGAAATATAAAACTGTGATTTAAAATTCAAGGTGTTTATGACCAATCACAGAGCTCTAGGGAAGAGGAAGTGATTAGATTGGTTGGCATCAACTGATATTGAGTCACTGTTTGATATTTGGTGCCCTTTGCAGTTGGGGACTATCTTTGTTATAGATACCATCAGGGGTGCAGGACAAAACATGGAGCTCATGTAACTGTAACTGTAGTAACTCGACATTCTTGTGCTCACTTCTCAGTCAGCACAACACTGAAACAAACACCGAGGACCGGCTTCACATCGGAACCACACTGATCCATCCAACACTAACCTGAAAGTAGAAATGAGCAAAATATGTTTAATAATATATGTGATGATAATATGTGGTCCCAGATCAGATACATATCCTATTGGTGGCCATAAGACATGAATGAGAACGGGCAGATCGGACCTCGTGTCTTTTTGCATATATTTATGTGTTAAGTGCTGATGAAGTGTTTACAATCCTCCAGAACTAAATGTCATGCATGCATTCACTACTAGGTGGCGCAGTGGCTAGCATGGTTGCCTCACAGCAACAAGGATCTGTGTGGATTTAGCATGTTCTCCCCGTGTCTGCGTGGGTTCCCTCCTGGTTCTCCGGCTTCCTCCCACCACCAAAAACATGCAATAAAGGCGAACTGGTGACTCTAAACTGACCGTAATCTTCCTATGTGGCCCTGCGATCAGCGGGCGACTGGTCCAGGGTGAACCCCGCCTCCCGCCCAATGTCAGCTGTGATAGGCTGCAGCCCCGCCATGGCCCGGCACAAGGTCCTATGTCAAACTTCCTCAGCTTGATTTGTGATGATGGCGCTGCAGCAACCGTCCAAAGTTTTAGAATTCATGAAAAATCAGCTGCACATGCTGCAGCTTTGCATCTCTGACCAAACTGTAGTCCTCTGTGACGCAGATGCAAAAACGCATCATTGTGCACATGCCTGCTGTTTCAGAGGACAGATGCATTCACATTAGAGCTAAAAGCAGGTCACTGTAATCATAAAATGTAATGTAATGTGAACGTAACCAACGTTGTTTCAACTTTTTTTTGATGATGACAGAAACAGTTTCTTTTTTTTATTCTTTGAATTCCAGCACAACCAACCACGTGGTGATGGTGTGATGGACACATGAACACAACAACTGCTGCTAAGAATCCATTTTTAGGAATAACGTGATGGATAAGGTTGAAAAAGAGAAGACACCGTTGGTGTGGAGAAAGGAACGTCCCTCATATGTCGGTATAGTTTGAAGCAGAGGTAAAGAAAATCCATCATCTGTGTTTGCGTCCTATCGGCCAAATTCTCTGACAGGCAGCTGATCTTCCCTGTTTTCCTCTTCTCTTCTCCTGCTTTCTCAAATTAGTACAATACAAGCACACGCACACAAAGGCACATTACAAAGTTCCCTTAAACCTGCACATGCAAAATTCATGCAGGCTACAAAGGCAGCTTTGATAACAAAAAAACTGAAGCTTCAAAGAATTTTCAAAAGCTTCAATTCTTTCCTCCTCTCCAGCTGCCAATAAGCACAGAAACACAGAAACACAGCCCTCCTTTCAAGTCAGGGGAAATAATCAGAGTCGGAGCTGCAGGAGAAATCAGCCTGAAAGTCACAACCGGACCAGAGGAGTTCAGGCCAGGAGAAGGGGAAGGTTTGCATCTTTACAGCCACAGACACACGTCCAGCAGCAGCCAGCGTAAAGCAGGAGGACGGCTCCGTACGCGAGGCAGAGGTTGCAATTGGACAGATGATATCGAGGATGTGATTGGACAAATGAGATTAGAGGACGTGATTGGCTGGATGAGATAACCGTGACAGTCTCCTGAGCCACAGGCAAAAAGCTCCAGAAATGTAGGTCAGTTAGTGAAAGCACTCTGGGCCCAACTGCATTCATGACATAGTAGAGTGATCACTGTTACAGGCTCCTCCCTATTGGCTAGAGGCTGGTTACATCACTGCTCTTATTGTCCTGAGTTCCTCATTCAGGTGTTCTTGATTTGCACTGATGGAGGGAACAGCCAATAAAAGGGGGGCAAGAGACATGCCTCTCTCTCTCTCTCTCTCTCTCTCTCTCTGTTCCACCCCCTGGCCTGGGAACCTGCAGACACACACACACACACACACACACACACACACACACACACACACACACACACACACACACACACACACACACACACACACACACACACACACACAAACCTACACACACTTTGTGTTCTGTATAAATGCGTGTTAACATAAAACACACAGAGATGCCCCCGATCTCCAAATTCCATTGTGTCACTTCGTTTGACTTCAGAATCCAGCAGCACAGCTGAGAGCAGCGTGATGCAAACTCAGACACACACACACACACACACAATAAATACACACACACACACGTAAACATGCATGGCAGAAATCACAGGACATCTGATCCACGTCTGCAGCTAGAACACAGACGTTTGGACAGATGTGAACAGCAGCAGGAACTTTCCACAGAGACGAGGAACCTTTGAAGGAACTCTGTGTTTCCACAACAGGGACTATTTTACACCCACAAAAAGTCCCTGCTTGGGGAATAGAACCACAGTCCTTCTACATACAGCCTGTTCTCTCCCCTCCACTCTGTTGTACCAAAATCGGCTGCAGTTCACCCAGAGGACGCTCTAGAAGGAGTCCTCAGTGAAAGGGAGTGAATGGAGCTAAAGGGCTACAATAATTATTTTTTCCTACTTCTAGACAAAAAAGTCCCAATTTTATTTTAGTTTGTATAAATATAGTATTGATTATGTGTCAGAAGTGAAATAAAAACACACCAATGTTCTTTCGTTTTTCTTAGAAGGAAGCTGATTTTGCCCACAAACAGCCAGCATTCTGCTAATGACTGCTGATTGGTCAGTTAAGGGTTTAGGACTGACTGCGACCCGACATCCTTCCTCCAAGTCTCCCAGAGTTTACAGACATTTTTAAATGAAATCTAATGAGTATCTAAAGGAGGACCTTTGTTTCTGACAGACTGATGTAGATCTGGTTCATGTAGATCTGGTTCATGTAGATCTGGTTCATGTAGATCTGGCTCATGTAGATCTGGCTCATGTAGATCTGGCTCATGTAGATCTGGTTCATGTAGATCTGGTTCATGTAGATCTGGTTCATGTAGATCTGGCTCATGTAGATCTGGCTCATGTAGATCTGGCTCATGTAGATCTGGTTCATGTAGATCTGGTTCATGTAGATCTGGCTCATGTAGATCTGGCTCATGTAGATCTGGTTCATGTAGATCTGGCTCATGTAGATCTGGCTCATGTAGCAGAGATATTCCACCGACTATTAATGCTGTAAAGTACCACAAAGTGACTTGTTGTGCATGACATCACAACTACTTAAATAAAGGTATATCACAACAGTTGAAGCTGTAATAAATGATCTAATGGACTATTTATTGGTTTTTTTGGGGGGGCTTCAGCTCCATAGAGCCCCCTTCATTTTGGACTACCTCACAAGTGCGGTAGTCTATCTCTACAACCCGGACGTTCTGAGAGTGGACTATCTCTACACTACTGGAATATCACTAGTAGTACTTTCAAAAAATACAGGAGCTTTGGGGGGTGGAGCCTGCAACGCTTTAATATGCACTAAAAAATGGACATCATTTCATTCTGTCAACGGGTTGTGTGAAGTAATTTTATCTAAATCTAGATATTTATTTTAAATTCAGTTTACTTTTTAAGTTGATCTTAATATGTGGACAAGGACTGCAAATTAGCTAGAAGTCCTTCATACAGAGCATCATTAGATTTGAAATATAACAATGTTTACACGTATCGTCCCTGTTCAAATTAATTAATAAATAAATAAATATCATCTTCATCTTGTTCCTGCTAACATCCTAAAATTTACTCTCACTTTTTGCTGTTCAGTCACAAAATCCGTCTAAAGACCAAGTCCTGGTTCTAAGTGGTCAAAGCCACGTTTGACAAGGCATGGCACATTTTAATGGGCGGTATTTCTGTGAAGAGGAGGTCGGCCTGTTTCAGGCAATACTTCATGTGTTTACTGAAGGGATGTGACATAGGGAGGCAAGAAAGGGAGAGGAGAGGTAAATAAATCCTACAATATCTTGGCTAATGTTTTGGGTTTTTTTAAGATAAACCTGACAAAAACTTTTGAAAAGGATCCCATCAATCAAGTTACATGTCAGTTTATTAGAGAACAAATGGTTTCAGACTCATTCTGGTGTATTTAAGGACAGACAAAGAAGAAAACCCTGAGCTGCTGAAACATTGATTCAGGGTGTGTCTGTCAAATGTACAAGCATGTGAAGAAACATCATTCCTCCCATTTCTCCCAGGAACTAAACACTGACGGATGTTGTACAATCAATTTGAGGATGAGGAGGGAGAGGAGAGGGCCAGAAAACAGAGACCTAAGTTATATATAGTTCTGCATGAACATTAATAATTTAGCATGACCAATGCCTTTAGAGCAGGGCCCCTCGCCTGACCCTGATCAAATCAATACCTAATTAACCCTAACATGGGTTTGGGATTTAGGGAAGAGGAGGAGAGACAACATGTGGGGAGAGGATGGGGAGGCAGAACTCATCCCCTCAGACCTGCTTACCTCCAAAAACACACCAACAAATGCTCCGAGACACATGGAGCTTTGATATGATGTCTGATTGGATGATAGGAATCAGTAGTAAGTTGATGGATCAATCGGTTGATGGATAAGCCACCAATAATGAGGAGTTAGATACCCAGGCAGCTTATGGAACCACATCTGAGTGAACTAAAGCCGCTTCCTGGTCTGTTTATGAGCAATAAACATCGTGAAGATGGAAAAAGAGGAATTTGATTATTGACACTTACGTTAATGAAATGTGTCTCGACCAGGACATGTGAAACACCTGGATGTGGTACTTTAATGCTCTGTCTTCTTCAACTACTACTTCAAGATAATAAAACGTACTTTTTTCTTGGAATCACCACACAACACCACAACCTTCTGCTTCCATACAAAAACTCCGCCGTACAGAGAACAGCAGGGTTTTCTCATCCAGGTTGAAGGGCAGCATGTAGTCTCCCTTAAAACAATCTTTTTTTCTGTAAATATGTCAAAGTAATGCAGTAAACATGAGCCTCATTCAGACGGCGTTTTCATTCCAGGCCTGATGCACCTTTATTCCGCCCCGACGTCTGTCTGAACACATTGAAGGCGTAACGGGTCGTCAGTTTGCTCCACCTCTGTGACTCTCAGGAGGTACAGCACCGAAACAGGCGTCTGTATAGCCACTTTCAGACAGGCATTGTGTAACAGAGCCAAAACGCAGTCCCTCCTCTGTGACCCCTTCAGTGTGTTCAAACTGGACCAGACCAAGACGTCATGACGCCACCTCGGTGTGTGCGTTCAGTGTATGCCGGCGTTGCAGAACGGGTGTGACGTTGTAGTAATATGTTCAGGTGTGCGTCCTGCCGCGGGGGATTTAATGATGCGGTAGCAACAGGAAGTCCGTTATTTGAAGAACAAGCACAGAAAATGACAAAGTGAAAGATATCAGCTTTCATGTTTTCTGTTGCGTCGTACGTCACGCCTCTTAATGCCGGCATGTGCTGTGAACGCACACACCGAGGTGGCGTCGTGACGCCTTGGGCTGGTCCCGTTTGAACACACCAAAGGGGTCACAGAGGAGGGAGTTCATTTTGGCACTGTTGTGCAAAGCCTGTCTGAAAGTGGCTTATATGTCTGATCATTAAAAAAAAAGGTATAATTACTCCAAAAACATCACAATGGTGACAAACAGATCCCCAATAAACAGCTTTGACTTCATCTTGTTTACATGCCACAGATTTCATGAAGCTTATAGACAGGATGAGATAAAACTGATAAAGATACTGAAGCGAGCTCAGGAGCATTGGAGGATCGATCGTGCAAGAACACAGTAACTTCCTGCCTCAGGATGATCCATGCTGACCTCAGCGCCTCCATACTCAATATTTCTAGAAAACCCCTGGTTAGCATTAGCATTAGCCACAATGGATGACGAGAAATACAGAAGAACGCCAATGACAGAAATTCAAACTTCACCAATAGAAGTCTGTGAAGGCTTTTATTGACACGTTGTCTCTGGTGGGCGCGGTCGCTTTGTCAGACAGCTGATTGATTGGCTGCTCTATACATTACAGACATTGTGAATTATAAACTTGTATTGCAGATTTTTTTTTGTCCAAGTTGCAGGAAGCCCTACAAATCAATGATGCTACGGACCTCTGTGACCTCTGTGACCTCTGTGACCTTTGCACTCCGAATTAGCTGGAATTAGCTGCTTGCATTTCTGCAGAGGCTGCTTTTCTTTAGGTAGGACTAACATAACTCTTCCACACGTTGACCCCGATCGTGACCACCACACAGCAAAAGAACATCATCGACATGGGACATCACATGACGAGTCATCAAGCAGAAACAGTCAAACAGACATTTACTGGGCGACTTATCAATTTTCTCAACTCGTGTTCCATATTTACTGTGATTTGGATTCTGCTCAGTGGCTTCACTGTGTGCCTAATGTGGCAGTAAGAACTGTGGACAGTAAAATGACATGTAGGCTCCAGTTAATCTTATAATTGATCTGTTTTTTTATGTCCCAGTATGTTCTGTTTGCATGCTCATTATTATTAGGGCAGCTTTTTGACACACCGCCCGATGGAGCATAAACAGCAGTACTATCTTCTGCTGTGTTTCAACATGCACATGATACAAATATGAGGGTTTAGATCATGTCACAGATTTCAGCTGCTTTTGGTCATCTGTACCAGTGTGACTAAAACCACGCTGCTTCATATGAACCGTACAAAATGAGCAATTAAAAAAAATGACAACGAAAACGAATAGAAAATAAATAAATAAATGTTTGTCAGGTGGACAGAAACATAACGGCCATTGCTCTGTTAAATGCTCATCTGATACACCAGAAGCTCATTTCTGCCACTTTCTGTGGCCTTGCTAGTTAAGCGAATCCATTTCTGAAAGCTCCTCCTCCTCCTTCAGATGGCTCTTTCCTTTATGCCAGCGTCCTAACAGCGTTTTCAGATGTTGCCCCAAGGACTGGCTGTCTGGTTTGACTGGCTGATGTTTGACTGACTGCTTCTTTCAAATCAAGTTTGACCTTGGTGCCTCGGTGAGGCGTTGAGGGTCTGACTTTCTGCAGAGGAAACACAACCAGCAAGAAAGAAAGCAAGAAGGCTTTTCATCAAAGTGGAGAATATATTTGGTTCCTTCAGTGTTCGTATATGCCTGCAGCTTTGGGGTGCAATTCTGTAAAATAATTCAATAAAGATGGGGGTGTAAATATGTTATTGGTATGAATAAAAATTGTTGTAACAGTAATGAGGTGAGTTTTAGGTTTCATCACCAAACACTCAGTGAGGACACATCAGAGAACAGTTGTGTTGGTTAGCAGCAGATCTCATCCTACTGATGACTGATTTTAATCTAGTTTGGTGTAAATCAGTCAAGCACAAATTGATTGTGTGTTTCTTTGTATGCATGCAGTCTTACATGAAAGAAATACATCATGTATCACATGACTGTGTGTTTGGATCCAGGTTCAGGCTTAGCTAGAAAATTTATCTTTATATTGTGAATAAAAATCTAATTGAAAACTGTGGTCAGTTTTTAGTTGATTAATACTAATATATACACTACCAGTCAAAAATTTGGACACAGTTTCCCATTCAAGCGGATGGGTAACTGTGTCCAAACTATTGACTGGTACTGTATATATTTTCATCTTTTATTGTTGCACTCATACCTTTTATGGTGTCTGTCCAGGATAGGTCAGCATGTCACATCACACACATTTCACTTTTTCACTGTGCATTTTGCACACTATGAAGCCACAGGAGTTTGCAGCTGTCCTATGACTGTCCTCACAGGTTGTTTGAACTCATCCTGCGGTAGATTTCTAGATGCTAGGGACACTGGATAGACGTCTCCAGTCCTGCTTGTAAATGGCCATCTGACATTTTGTAAGTCTCATTGGTTAAGGTTCAATAACACATCTTATGATTGGTAGAAATAAACTCTATATGGCTAGGGCTGGGCATCAAGAACCAGTTCCAAATTGGAACCGGTTCCAAAACTCAAATTCCACTGGAATCGTTAAGAACTTTTAACTTAAATTCTGCTTATCAGTCCCTAAATAAATTCCACTTTGAGTTTCGGTGGTGGTGGCGTGCAGCTTCAGCAGTTTCTGTCTCACAGGTAGGATGGGTACTTGGAGCTGGGCTCCAACATAGACCACAGCACAGTGCAACACCTGTACCAAAGGTTAAAATTAAATAACGTTTGTCTTATTCTCATCAGCGAGACAGCCAACTAATATATGAAATATATCTTTTCGTAGATGAACGTCTGCAGATTGCTATAACACTAGTGGCCGGCCTACTGCTGCTAAAACAGTGGCAGTGATCCGACGACGTGACACTCAAGTCACCTCAGCAGCAAAGGGAAAAACTACGGCAAGTTGAAGAGTTCCAGAGAAAAGGAGGAATCGGAGTCGAGAACCATCAAGAACCGGAATTGGAATCGTTAAAATCCAAACAATGTCCAACCTTAAATATAGCTGCCATTAAGTTTCATTAATCAGAAGAAAGAAAACAACTGTTTTACTGTAAATAAGAGGAATATGGTTTGTAAGAGAGTAGAACCATTTCCATGAAGGATTTCCAGCCCTTTGAAGGATCATAATTGCAAGTGACAACTCGTTGGAACAGCAAAATAGTACGGCCCATAATAAATATGTTACAGAGATATTTATCAAAGTGTCAGACAAGTGCTGGAGACTGAAGCGACTGCAGAGGTTAACCCCCTCCAGATTCAGGGAAAGTGAGAAGTCATTTAAAGAAGTGAGATGTTTCAGGGTTGAAACAGAGAGAGTGCAGTAATTCACAAAAACCAGTGAGGAAAGATTAACCAAATCCTTTTTTTCTCTGCAGGAAACTTCAGTTGAACCATTTCTATCTGTTTGAGGACAAATACAAATATAAAACGCATGTTTACTGGGAATCACAACCACCTCTGGCATCTATGTGAGCCTTATAGTGTGTGTCCTGCAGAATGAGGAGGAAAATGAATAAAGCAAATATGAGCCTGATTGGCCAAAGGCGTGGTGAAACACAGAGCCTCAAACACACCGCAGGAAACACACAAAAGCCAAACACACAGCCTAAACGCGGTGTGTCGATTCAATCCGACAGCTTCTCGGCAAACCAAATCCCTAATCTCATCTCATCTCTCTCTCTCTCTCTGAAGTATCCGGTGATGAGCTCAAAGGAGGCTGATGTGTGCTGGCAGCTATTTCTGTGACTAATACAGCACCACTGCGCACACACACACGCTTGTTAATGTTGCAGAAAGGCTGCAAAAGCAATCAAAATTGTCTCATAAGAAGGTGAATCAACAGAAGACACACATCAAACCACGGCTTTGGAGGCTTTATATGATGCCGTTGAGCCAGCCACACTTTTAACATTTGATCACGGTCATGGCTCAGGGAGGGGAAGGAGGAAGAAAAAACTAGGTCGAGCTTTCTGATTGGTTGACGAATCACCCCCTAACATCAAACAGCAGCACAACGGATGACTGCACATGTGCATCGAATCTCTCTCCCCTCCTGCACATGAAGCATACATCCAAGGCCCGTTTGGAAAAGGCAAACGATTGGTCAAGGCAAATTTGGCTCCCCCATCATGCACTGGGGGGGGGGGACAGCCTTTAACTTTAACTCAGATGGGTGTGGCACCACTCTAAATCATTTCCCGACGTCTTCGCTCATCTCTGCAGCCCAGCAGATGTCACAGCGGGAGGAAAGGAGAAAAAACAATTGTTCCAATTACTCATCTAATTATCTAATTATTTCATTATGTGGTGGAGAACAGGAAGGAGGAGGAAAATGGTCTCCATGTTTCCTCTCCCCCCCTCTGTGCTCCGTTCCTGCTGACGACACCTGGACATATTTCAAAGTATTACCTTTCTGCTCTTCCTGTATGTTCATCTACTTGACCTCCCAACACAAACATGCATCCCCTCCCACTCCCACTCCCCCCTCTCTCCCCCTTCTTGTTTTTCTCTGCACCCTGTTTGATGGAGAAAAACACGAAAAGAGGGGGAGGAGGGGGCGGCGTATGAAAGTGTTAACGAGAAACAAATTGAAAACAATTAAAGAGTTTGTGTGTTCATTGCAAATAAATGAAGATGCTGGGGGAGCAAAGCAGTGATTAGAGAGGTATTAAAGAATGAGAGGGGTAATTGGTGTATTCTTTTATTTTCTGCCAATTAACTTGCATGTTGAAGTGATAAACAGCAGGGGTGTGATGGAACAGACTGAGGAATACAGGCAGGATACTGGACTGGTGCACAGACTGAACTGGGAGGAACTGGAACCAACAGTCCGGAGTCTTTCAGTGTCATCCTCCAAGAAACTTCAGATGCATTCTGGTTAAACTAAGGATGAACTAAATACAGTACAAGAGAAACAATCCCTAAAGTGTGTGATTCAACGGTAGTTGGTTTGTTTGTGAGCAAAAAAAAAAAAAAAGACAGACTTCCACAAAAGTTATAGAAGGATGGTGAGTGGGAAAGAATCCTTTACATTTAGGTGCTGAACTGATCTCCAACATACCTTTTGTAGGGGTGGATCAGGCAATGAGCATGTAGGTTTGGTCTGTATGTATCCCTCTACTGATGGCCATTCTAGTTCATCATCTTCAGACTTTAGTCTGAAGTTATTTCTCCATGTTTTTTACAGCTCAAAACTAGAAACACACTCAGTAGAACGAAAACCTGCAGCAAGGCTCAACATGAAGGCAGGTGCAGCCTCACAATGGCTGCCCTCAGGGTTCTCACACAAAAAAATCATGGCTCCACCCCTTTAACAGGTTATACTCCAAAATTCAATCATTCATTCTCTGGCACCTGATTCAATAAACTGGAGGAAAAACATCGTCTGATTATGATGTGAACGATGTTTGGAGCCCAGCTAAACATGCTCACCTGCTTATCTTAAGATAAATGAACCTGAAATCTGAGCTGATGTTGACTCGCTACTACGGTTACAACGGTATGATAACCACCTCAGAAAATGCCACTGTATCACAGTATTATTATATTATTATAAAAGTACAGTATATTATTATTATTATTATTACTAATACTATTATTAGTAGTAGTAGTAGTCGTTAGGGATGGGCATTGCTTTTTGAATATTTAAATTGTCATTAAATAATTTTTAAAAATACATTAGCATACATTACTGTTTTGTCATAAAAAAAGTTTTATAAACATACTCACAGCGTCTACATTAAATTTAAAAAAGAAGAAGAAATGAAGTCCGTGATTAGCTTACCATGATGCCACATCTATAAAATACTGCCGATAGAACCGTTTGTTTCTATGGTGCATCCTCACACCTGTGTTACCAAAGAACATTTATTTTCAACATATGGTCAAGTAGAGTCACCAAAAAACCCTGGAAAACGGTCCTGGTTTGTTTAGAGCCATTTACATGAGTTAGCATTAGAGCTAACGATTATTTTCATAATCGATTAACCTGTCAATGCTTTTGTCGATTGGTCATTTGAAAGGTGTTGATCAGGTGATGTCCAACAAACAATAAAGAGAGGATGAACAGAGGGAGAAAGAAGCAACACACCTGTGATTTCAAAATGAAATTTAAAAATACAATATTAATAAATATTTGCCCTGTTTTTTGGGAGTAAAAAAAGTATTTTTTTTGGCTTGTCAGGTTACAACAACAACAACAACAACAACAAACACTGGCTGCTCATCCAGGTGACCTCTTATCAATTCATCCCACAAATATCAAGATTTGCACTAAATCTTTTAAGAGCTGTGACTAATTAAATCCACTTTTACCCTGTAAAATGTATAAATCCCAAAAGTTCCGATCAGTACTTTTTTTTTTAGATACCAATATTCCAAATCCCAAACGTTCAATTTAGAATGAAATAAAACTCAAATATTTAAATTTTAAAAGCCGGAACTGGAGAATGTTTGAAATTTTCCACTGGTAAATACAAAAATGGGCCATCAAAATTCTTGCAGATCAATTTTCTGTGGATTTACTGTGGATTAATTGACTAATCACATGAAGACAACTGTTACCACACAATCTTTGTTGTTTACAGCTGATTTAATAAAGTTGTTTACAGCAGATTTATGAGGGCTGTGAAGCGTTACGCTGTTGTTATGCTGTTGTTACGCTGTTGTTATGCTGTTGATGCGCTGTTGTTACGCTGTTGTTACGCTGTTGTTAAGCTGTTGTTATGCTGTTGATGCGCTGTTGTTACGTTGTTGTTACACTGTTGTTAAGTTATTGTTATGCTGTTGTTACGCTGTTGTTAAGCTGTTGTTATGCTGTTGATGCACTGTTGTTACGTTGTTGTTACGCTGTTGTTAAGTTGTTGTTATGCTGATGAAGCGCTGTTGTTACGTTGTTGTTGTTACGCTGTTGTTACGTTGTTGTTGTTGTTACACTGTTGTTAAGTTGTTGTTATGCTGTTGTTACGTTGTTGTTACGCTGTTGTTAAGTTGTTGTTATGCTGATGAAGCGCTGTTGTTACGTTGTTGTTGTTACGCTGTTGTTAAGTTGTTGTTGTTACACTGTTGTTAAGTTGTTGTTATGCTGTTGTTACGCTGTTGTTAAGCTGTTGTCAAGCTGTTGTTAAGCTGTTGTTACGCTGTTGTTCGGCTGCTTGACGACGTCCTCCTCCACACATGGGCCTGAGCTCGTAGCTCTGTCAGCGTTAGCTCCGTCTTGTTAATGTGCTTCTATGGTCTTACTGTGTGAGCACTTTGTAATAAAAATATTCAAAGCACTAAATAATTAAATGTGAGTGACTTGACGAGACACGTGGTGTAAAATGGGTCAATGTCTTATTCTGTTAGCAGTGGCCTCCAGTAGGATTATGCACAATGACACATTCACACTGTTCCAGACTCTGCCAGGTCTATTATTCTACTGTCTATAAAGGAAAATATTAGATGTATAGTAGTTTTCCTGACTCTGCTAACATTTAAAAGGCACATCCTTCCCTTCTTCCCCATGAAAACAACACATTTTGACGGTTCCTTTCAACGACTGTCTTTACTCTGCAAGGTCACAAAAAATGGAGTGGAAAAAATGATGAATAGCAGAAAATCAATTTCAGAGTTACCAATAAAAAGAAATGATCTCATCAACCTCTTTTAAATATTTTCCTGGCATAAGAAATTATTTACATTGAGAATGAAAAGAATCTAAAACATTGGTTTGCAGCAGGGTGGAAAAGAATGTAAAAGTGAAAGAGGTTTTAAACAGTTACAGAGAGAAGAGACCTTGCATTTTAAAGACCAATTTGTTTCACCACATCAAGGACTCCCAGCAAGCACTCAAGACTTTATTGTTTCTACTGCAGCTTTTTGCAAATGACTGGAAACAGAAACCTTTCAGGTTGACGACGAGCAGCTTTCCTTCTAGCTGACAATTTTTCTCCTTTTCTATGTTTTAGGCTGCAAATGGCTGCCAAGAAACTAATATGAAGTTTAAACTCGATGCCTACTCATGAAGGCCTGGAATTTATCTACTGCCAGTGTCGTTTTTAGTAGGATGGGGAGTTGTTGTTTTTTTATCATTTTCTTAATGATCTAATCTATCTAATATCTTACAGAGGCACAGATAAATTATTCAACCTACGTTGTATATTAGGTTTATTGGCAAAATCTAATATTTATCAGTTGTTTGCAATAATCAAATCACACAATAACTTTCAAAAGTAAATACTACTTTTCCTGACTCCTCAGTCTGTAAATGATTCAACCTGAATCTCATCCCTTTTCAGAGACACATTTACAGATCAGATGGAGTTAAAACACTGAGCCAACCTTCATAGACTTACTTTAGCAGCAGAGTCCCAAAGGTTTTTCTGTTCAGGCCTAAATGTACATCAGGGCTCCATGAACTCCAAGACCTTCACCACTGCTGACCCAGAAGACAAGAAAAGTGGCTCCAGTAGCTCAGAACCATCTAGATCAGACCCAGAAGTTTTGGGATGCTGTTTTGTGGAGCCATGAAACCAAAGTGGAACTTTTGGGGCCTCTGGATCAGCGGTATGTCTGGAGGAGGAAGAATGAAGTTGATGCTGAGAAGAACACCCTACAGTGAAGCATGGCGGTGGATCAGTGATGCTCTGGGGCTGCTTTGCTTCCTGGACCACTGGAAACCTGCAGCCTGTAGAGGGTCAGATGGATTCCATCAAGGATCAGGAAATCCTAGAAGAAAACGTCTCCATCTGTGAGGAAGATGAAGCTTGGCCTTCATTGGACGTTCCAAAAGGACAATGATCCCCAGCAGACCTCAGAGTCCACCAAGGCCTGGTTTCAGAAGAAGTCCTGGATCATTCTAGAGGCCGTCACAGTCGCCTGACTGGAATCCATAGAAAATCTCTGGTGGGATTTGAAGAAGATGGTTGCAGCAGGTAAACCAGGAATATTCCAGAACTGGAGGCCTTTGTCCATGAGGAATGGGCTAAGATTCCTCAGGAACGCTGCCAGAAGCTGGTGTCTGGATATGCAGCAGGTTTGCAGCAGGTCGTAGCAGCTAAAGGGTCTACAAAGAACTAGAGATGCTGGTCATTAAGGGTTGGATCATTTAGAGACTGAGGAGTCAGGAAAAGGAGACTTTGGTGTTAGATTTGGTAAAAACACTTTAATATCTGTAATATTGATCTATTTAAAATGTTCTTGATTTATTTGATAATTGCAAACAGCTGATAAACTGAATAAACCTAATATACAATGGGGGTTGAAAAATTCTGCTTCAATCTGAAGTGATGATATATTATAGAAATGTTGATGTGATACAGATGAAACATAATATGTAAAGTAGCAGCATTCATTCTGACCACTGGGCCAAGAAAACAGGCTCCACAGATAAAGAAATATCAATCTTTTGGGAATTACGACAGTTTCCATTATTTGTGCACAAAGAACAGAGGAAATAAGGAAAGATAACTCATCAGATCCCTGGCAAGACGAGCCTCAATGGAGTTCTCAGAACTGAACAACAGAAAATAATTATGGCGTGTGTCATTTGTCTTTAATTAATGCTGATAAGTAAATGGGGGGATAGTTGTTCATGTGGGGCAGCATCATGCAGCGAAGAGGCAGGAAACTACGAGCTGTTAGCTGTTAGCTTAAATCTTCTTCATTCATGTCTGTGATAAAGGGTTAATTCGCCAACATTAAACTACATTTTCTCATGTATATAGATATAGATTATATAGATTTTTTGTTTTGTTTTATTCATTCAGATTTTTGAGATGTCATCTGTCTGGTGTCTGAATGGAGTTTTGTTTTTATCAGGCACCATCCTGCTGTGTTTGCACTCCGTTTGGTCTAAATTGGAAATGACATATTTGTCACATTTGCAAATTAATGGATAACTTTCCAATCCTGTTGTGATGCTGTATCTGCACCTTTACTGCCTGTAAGAAAGCATCAATAGGGTGCATGAGTGACGTGTTTATAAAGGCCTTCAGGGCGGATCACAGAGGGGCTTTAACCTCGGAGCAGATCAGACGATCAGGCTTTCAGGCTGTTGATTCCAGTTCATCACCAGAACTTTAGTGGGCAGACTGCTCAGTCTGGCACGTGGCAAGTATCAGCACTGAAAGCAACACTGTGGGAATGTTCTTTGGCGGTGGCTCACCAGTTAGCAATCATACGCTGAATCTCCTCGTTAGCACTAAAGAGCTGTGAAAGCGAAGCCTCTGTTGGCTTCATTATCTCCTAACCCGGAGCCTCCGAGCCTGGTCTGCTGCTGGTAATGTAGAGAGTTCTTTGCAAAGGGAGGTGGGGATCTAATGATCTAAATTACCATTTTCATTTTCAAGGAAGAAAAGGCCCCACCGTGCAAAGAAAAAAATCCACAGCACAAATATCAGATGAGAGACGTTGTGGCTTAAAAGCAACTGACAGTAACATCTTCTAATGTCAGAGCGTGTTTGCTTCACACTTCAACACTGCTGTGTGGCCAATCAGCAGCTCGCTCTCTTCAGGATGGCTTATTCTTAGCATTAGAGTCCAGTTTAGAGCTGATTTACAGATTAACTACATTTCTAGTGGCCAGGAAGTAGAACAACAGTGGCCATGCTACCGGCCAAAGACATCACCCTACAGCTGAGAGGTAACAGAATTCTCCTGGTTCATTTTAGTGGCTACGAGATGATGGGGCGCTTTTATTGTGAAACAGCTACAGGAAGTTTGTATCAACCAGTCTGACTGTCAAACACGTTAATCCAGACTTGAGGATCTGTTTGGCTGAAAAAGGGAAAGCCTTCCTTTGTATTTAGAAAAAGGTTCTGCATTCACACAACAACATTACACACTGTTGGAAACGCTGTAGTGTTCATGCTGGGGAAGTAGCTGCAGTGTAACCTTTCAAACCCCCCACAGAATAAGATCATAGCAGTGGTTCAAATCTACACAGGAGGAGCGTAAATAAACTCAACAGAGACTGCAAACAAAACCGGACAGTCTGACGTTGTGTTGTTGTTGTTGTTGTTCTGTCTGCGTACGTGAATAAGGCTGGAGCCGTAATAGACATGAGCGAAGCGGAGCTGTGTCGTCATCGTTTTCAGAGGAGATGCATTTTGCCCGTTTACACAGCGACAGTACAGTGGTGTTTTCAAAAGATTTCACTCTGGAGCCGATTTCAAAAGTTTGTGATTTCAAGTCCCCAAAATGCCAATGACCAAAATGCAACAGAGGGTAAGTATTTTAGGGTAAAACCACCGTGTAAATGGTTTGAGATGTCTCAACAACTATGTTTTAAGTGTCCAGCCCCACCAGAGGGCTGGTTTTATGAAATCTGCTGTGGATATTCATGCTCCAGAGGATAATTCCTACTCATTTCAATGAAACCTTGACTTTTCCTTTAGAGTCTTGTCTACTGGTACAAAAGAAACATGAAAATCTAAAAGGGATTAATGTGTAATTTACTGAGGGATTAATGCTCTCCAGAGGATGAACCTTTTCTCCCACCTGTCAGAATGATTTGTTTTATTACTGTATTGCACTTTTTAATTTTTTTAAACACTGCGGCTTCTACAGCGGTTAGCAGGGCTTTAAGAAAGTCATTTATTTTTTCCCATCTGCAGTTGAAATATTAAAATTCATAATAAAGCTTTACTAAGTTCTGTTCTTGAACATTGTGAGAAAAACAAAAACAAAAGAAATAAATGTCTCAGTCTTTGGTTGCTTGTCTCTGAACCACTGAGTTCTGATGAAGGGAGGACTTTTACAGATTTTTCCCACAGATTGAAATCTCTGATGTTCTGGTCACAAGTCTGCGTCTCTAAAAATGAAGCTTGAAATGATCATTTTGCATGTTGATGTCTCTCACATGTCTGAGCCGAGCAGCACAGAAGACACACATCGTCGGGAATGTACAGAGGTATGCAACAAAAACATTTCTACCAGAATCGAATTATTGGGATATGATCAGCAATTTAATAATTGATGACCTGGAACTTCGACAAGAAATTGATTTCCAATAGAAAAGCAGGATGTTTTTTGGAAAAGAGGGTTGAAAACTTGACTGATTTCACCGTCTTTATCACGCACCAAAAAAAAGTTTCCTGCAAGCAGCAGGGATCCTTCAGCACGACGACGCTCAGTGGGGCTTAAATCACCTGACTCGGTTCCTCTAAAACATGTTGTGGAAATTAGTTCCGTAGTTTTTGCATAATTAGGGAAAATATTGAAAAATCCAAATCTTCCAATGTTGAGGAAAGATATAAAGAATCCTGGATCGGCCACTCTATCCATGAAAACATAACAATTTTTGCATAATTAAGCAAAATACGTCCCGATGTTAAAGAGGATTATGTGGATCCGAACCAGAATTAGATGTGTTCTTTCCTGTCCTCGCCACATCCTTCCACCAGGCTTTGACTCCATCCAGTAGTTCTTTTATTTTTTTAGAAGCAGCTTTATTGTATCACATTCAAATATACACACAGTACAATGTAGTGAAATTTGTTCTCCACATTTGACCCTTCTTCTTATGGTGCACTAGCAGCAAACTGGGTGTATCGTATCAGGATCGTCTTCGAGGATACTTCCAACATGTAGCCTGCAGGGGACGGGGATCGAACCAACGACCTTCTGAAAACTACTGCTCTCACCTCCTAAACCACAGCCACAGTCACTGTTTTTAGTTTTGGTATCATTCTGCTAACAAACAAGCAACCAACAAACAGGTAAACAGACATAAGGGAGAACAGAACCTCCTTGGTAGAGGGAATAAAGAGGCTCCGCCCACCTTGAGTCTTGCATCTGCTCGAGGTTTCTGCCTGTTAAAAGGCAGTTTTTCCTTCTTTGGTCTCTGTAGAATAAAGAGTCGGTCTGGACCTGTTCTTCTCGGAAAACGCCTTCATATAACTTTTGTTGTGATTTAGTGCTATACAAACAAAACTGACTGGACTTTAAATCAGACCATGAAAAAAAACATTTTTGAGGTTATTATTTTAAAAGAATAATGAGATTTTGATCAAATAGGAGCTTCAGTGGACTTTTAACACACACACACATCTAATGAGATTCAGTGACTCACTGCACCATCACACACGCAACAGAGTAAAGCTGTACTGCTTCAGCACACAAGCCTGACACACACACACACACACACACACACACACGTGCTGCGTAAAAAAAACACACTATTTGTTTTGTTTTTGAGCATCAGGCAGCGTTACTGCGCTAAACAATCTCATCTGCTCCCCCCTTGACCCAGATTTCTGTTGAATTAAAACTCTCTGGACAGGGGGAGGCAGATTTGCAGTGACATCATGCTTAGTGAACAGCTGAGCTACTGGACGGCAGAAAATCCAATTTGTGCAGGCAGGACCGTGGCTACCTAACACACTAAGGGGCCGACACCCTCCAACCCCCCCGTCAAACCCTTAGCAGAGGAGGAGCGGAGTGTGTTTCCTTTTTTAAGCTTTTAATGCCAGTGATTAGAGCCAGAGGCGGAGGTTCGAGGTTCTCCGCTAAGCATCCAATGAATGTTTTGGTTTTTCCCCCTGGCAGAGCGGACAGATGTGAAGCATCTGTGATCACATTTAATCTCCACTGGTTGTATCTTATTCAGGTTGTTCTAAATAAAAATTTAACATCTCATATGGGACATTTTTGCTCACACTGTGAAGGGCCAAATTTCCCTCTGTAAATTTTTTTTTTAAATACCTGCAAAGGCCAGAATTCACTTAGGCATCATAGAAATGTTCACAACTATCAGCTGATTTAAGCTTTGTTACACTTATAATTTAGAAGTTATAAGTTACTGCAATATAAGTTACTGCATACTAATAAACTTACCTATTTTTGACTAAACTGGTCCTGTCTGAACTCAGCCTTTGATTCGGGACAGCTTCCCCATAATATGGAACTCTCCCTAACTCTTTCAGGACGTCTGGTCACCTTATGCATGTCGCACTTATAGAGCTACTGAGGTTTTTGGTTCTAAACTGTTGCAAATGCTGTAATAGTACACATTACCTGTTTTAAAGTATTTCATGTATTACATATTTGGAAAAAAGTATCTTTTATAAAATTATTGTGTTTTAATGCAACCCAGTTTAAAATTTAGAGGTTTTATTTCCTAAGCTTTTTCAACGTACACCAGGTATAATTTGCAAAATATATCTGATTAAAGCTGCAAGCAGCGTTGACAACTTTTTATCACATTTTTATCAACATGTTGCGATATTACTGACCAAATTTCACATCGATCGAACAAAATGTCTAGGAGGAGTTCGTTAAAGTATAACACCTGCAAATCGCAGAAAAATTAACAGCAAATTCAAAATGGTGGACTTCCTGTTCCGTTTAGATCGTGGGTTCAAGAGGCTTTTTCGTAGATATTGATATGATACACATGTGTGCCAAATTTCATACATCTAGGTTAAACGCACAGTGGGGGCTGCTTATTTGAAGTTTTCCAGGGGGCGCTGTGGAGCCAATTTGCCACAATCTATCCTGTGACTCATATGAGGTTGTAAGTATGACCACCTTTGACCAGTGTGACCACTTTGGTGAGCATCTGTAAAAACCTTTACACTGAAGCTGCAGCAGGAAGTGAAAAGTCTCCGTTTATAATTCATCTAAATCTGGATTTACCGACATGACCTGAGAGGAGATCACTGTAAACGTCCAACGCATGTAAATCAAGGTAGAACCACACAGTTTCCAATGTAAATGTGGCCACGCCCCCAACACATCCACCTGTGGTCATACAGGCCCGTCTGCATTTTTAGATTGTCTTCTGGCACATTTCTGTCCACACAAAAGAGGTTATCTTATTATATCAGTCACACATGAACCTGTTTCTGTTGGACATTACAACACACTCTCCCTCCCAACTCATCAAATACAGCAGCTCAGCCATGGCTGTGAGCTTCAAACCCTCCAGCAGCAGTTTTTAACTGTTCTGTGATTAGCAATCATTAATAGCAACATATGGATAGATTTTCAAAATAAAGCTTGTGGACAAAGATTGTACATATTTTAACACATTACTGTTTAGATTTAGAGAAAAAAAATACACGACCCAAACATACCTGAAACATCAGAAAACCTTATTGTAGTAGTTCAGACTCCAACAACTTTTCATCCATTTTCACTAATGACCATTTTCAGGAGTGTAAACACAGTTTTTTTTATGAGACTAAAAGTGTTAAATCAGAAAGGAAAAGAAGCGTTTTTACATTTTTGTACTGGACAAAACAAACATCTGTGACATTCGGTCCAAACCAACGGAACAAAAACCGTCCTCTCGGTTTGTTTTGGTGACGCAGCAGAGGATCAACATCCCTCACCATCAAAAAGAGCGCCGAACCTAATTGTGTGAAACCTGTGTCTGAGCCTCATTGTTCACCACTACGCCTGCCTGGAAAGAAACTACAGAGCTACATCTATTGTCCCGTCTGACCGCCATTAGCCTATTGAACCACTGGGACACGCCCTCTGTCCCCCTCTCTCTCCTCTATTGATTACTGTTTGATTATTGTCTGTAATCCTGAAGGACAAGCTGACGTTCTTTCACTATTACCATTTTTGAAAATGTAAATGTACTTTTTTCATTGTGTGACAGCTGACTAGACCTCTTTAGCCGTCTCTTTCCTCTCCTCTTGAGCCGCCGGGGCACGTGGGTAAATTCCTTATGAGATTTAAATGTGGGATGAGACAAAAGAAAGCCGTTGGGCTCGACGCACACATGTATTCACTGACAGAGGGCTTATGTGATCATTGTCGAGGCATATTTACTGAGTGTGTGAGGGTAAGAGAGCAGAGGGAGGATGGATGGAAGACGACCTTCAGCTGGAGACACATTTCTCTCCCTCCTCCCTCTCACTAATATCCTTTTATTGTCTCTTTATTTCCTTTATATTTATTCATTTTTTAACTACTCCTCTCCTGCTGCATGCCTCCACACCTCTGTCCACCTCTGCAGTGTCGTACCTCCTTTATCCCTCCTCCTGTCTTTAATTACACACAGCTAAATGGATTCATGTTGGTTCTACAACATGTCAGATGTGAAGATATTCAGTTTACCATGATACAAAACACTCAACCTTCATTTTAGATGCTGTACCAACAAATATTTTCCATTTACGCAAGAAGAAATAGTTGAAATGATTAATAGATCATTATTATTACTTTGTTTTCTGCTTTACTTTTTTTAAATGCTAGTTCTGTTATTCTGGTTTCAGGTAAGAGTTTCTTGATAAGATTTAAATCAAAACTTTTTGTTTTCCTCTGCTGATAAAAAGTCATTTTTATATTTATCACACAAAGAAATACTTTAAAATAAAATAGCAGAGAACATGTTGACTGTGAGATCAGGTTCATTCATTCCAAGGCTGAAAATAATACACATTTATTTTATTATTCATATAAATGTTATAATAATGAATTAGAATAATGTCCAGCATCTTTCATATTAATAAATG
>CM075191.1:3810554-3818054 GCA_037577475.1 Chaunax sp. Z400 | reverse complement strand
TGCGATCGACAGACAGGATATGACAGAAATGTTAAATAAAAAAATCCAACATACAGGCAGATTAATACAGTCGACCATGTCTGAGTGAGGCAGTGTGACACTATGTAAACGCTGGTACCAGGTGCCCTTTTTCAAGAGAGCAACAGACAGGAAGTACCTCTGCTTACGGCATTGAACCAATCAGAGAAGAGTTTCCATGTCATGTCGAAACAAAAATCCTGTAATAAATGTTTACTGCTGTGCTCATGAGTGTTTTCGAGGCACGACTTGCGCCTGGAGACGATCCCAGCTGACTGTGGGTGGAGGCACACCCTGGACAGGTCAACAGCTCATCACCATTCACACACATTCACACCTGGAGGCAATTTAGAGTCACCAGTTCTCCTCTACTGCATGTCTTTGGACTGTGGGCTGAGGAAGGAAGGAGGAACCCACGCTAACTCCACACAGAAGGGCCCCAGGTCAGGATTCAAACCCACAGCTTTCTTGCTATGAGGCCCCACCGCGCTGCCCTAATTGGACACAGTATCATTATTATTTTAATGATGTTGGGAAAATATGAAAAAATGTTTCAAAATGTTTAAGAAAGTGAAAAAGTGATCCAGACTCTGATCCGTAGCCGGAACCTTTTATTTACACTTCCTTGGCCTCATATCCTCCTCTTTTCAATACATGTTGTAGACAAACAAACAAACAAACAAACAAACAGATAAACATGGGCGACCACATAACCTCCTCGACTCCTGTGGGGGCGGCGACTATTATGACTTTCTATGTTGCACTTTGCATCTTGCTGCTGGACAACAGAATATTTCTCTCTTTTCTGTTGCATCAATGTGAACGACCAATTTTGTTTTTTTGTTGTTGTTGTTGTTGTTTTACCTTAATACAAATTTGGTGAGGGTTGAATGTTTTGCCATCTGCTGCAGATTTCAGCATCATAACTCAAAATGTTTAGAATTGATTTCAATGACATGTTGTGGAGAGGCGGGGCCCTGAGGGGGGGGGGGGCAGGTTTATCAGGAAGATGGTGTCGATCCAGGACCTTTTTTCAGCTGCTCTGCTCCTGAATTGTGATGGAGATCCTGACGTTTCCAAGGATAGCAGATACATCAAGCTAGTTTCTTTGAAATGTGCATAAAAGAATGCATGAAACATGTAGAAATATATTCAAGTAATGTTTTTACCTTGAGCAAGAAAGACATTTAATGAGCTTCACAGCAGAGAGCGGCACATATAGAGACACAGGGATCATTTAGCATCAGCCAGATGTGCGGATTGGTTGAAATCTGGGTGAGTTAATGAGGTCAGGAGGACCACAGCTGATCAAAAGACATATTTTTTTGGATTTTGATGTGTGAGCGTTAAATGTGTGTAGTGTGTGTCTGTGAGCTTCTTGTTATCATATGATTTTCACATGAAGCTGTGCTGCTTAAAGTTTGAAGGACAAAGGAAGTGATTCACAGACAGCAGCACACTTAAGGGGGGATGTTTGGATTTAACAACAGAAATTCCCCTAAAAAAAACACACAAAGATGTCGAATGTGTTCGGTGATTTCCACCAAACCTCAGACCTCATGATTAGCTTTGATTTCATGCTTTATCCCGATAGTCAGGATGTTTGACCTTTGGTTTTACAGCATGTTCATCAAACATCTCAGATATTACTATTTAATGAATGTCTGACACTAACAGGACATTTTTATGTTAGACATGTATCTTTAAGGTTAGACAACATTTAGTGTTAGCAACTAAAACAAATCTCTACTCGTGTTACATTAGGGACGGTTTGTCGTTTATGAGAGGAGGTGGTGTAAAATGTTGCAACCTCTGGCGAATGAAGAAGTTTTTTTATGCTGGTGTAGAAGAGAGACATACAACTTTAAATGGTTCTATTTTGTAATTATTCTAAAGTTTTCTTTTCACAGTACGTGATTCACGATCGGAGGATTATGTAATAATTGTGACAAGCCTAAATCGCACTGCAATCAGAGCATTTGTCTCATTTTGTCTCGGATGTCATAAAAAGGATGACATCGCTAACAGCGCCGTCATGTCTGTCATTACATGCTGCTTCAATCAATATTGCTGTAAAGGTTTGGGTTCAGGTTACTTTATTTGTAGGTAGATTTTTAAAAGTCCAAGACATCCACTGACACACTGACAGACAACAGACCATACAGGATAAAAAAAAAAAGCCTCGTGTAAGCCCCTATGCCAGAAGTTCTGAGACGGACATGTCTCTATAACAGAAGATCTCTGACAGCAGTCCAAATGTCTGTCAACAAGCTTCATGATGAAGGTCTGAGAGGAAGGTGTGTGCTAATGTTTGCTACAAGTTGATGGAGGAAAAAGAGTGAAAGTTTGAAACTGAGGATCACTGACCACGCTGCTGTATTAGCATAGCTTTATATTATATTATAGAATTCTATAATACATATTAATATTATATTATATTATATTATAGAATTCTATAATACATATTATATTATATTATATTATATTATATCATATTATATTATAGAATTCTATAATACATATTATATTATATTCTATTATATTATATTATAAAATTCTATAATACATATTATATTATATTATAGAATTCTATAATACATATTCTATTATATTATATTATATATTATATATTATATTATATTATACTATAGAATTCTATAATACATATTCTATTCTATTCTATTCTATTATAGAATTCTATAATACATATTATATTATATTATATTATAGAATTCTATAATACATATTCTATTCTATTCTATTCTATTATATTATAGAATTCTATAATACATATTCTATTCTATTCTATTCTATTCTATTATAGAATTCTATAATACATATTATATTATATTATATTATATTATATTATATTATATTATATTATATTATAGAATGACTGGTGGGGCCTTCATGAGACTATTTTGTATGAGATGTGTTTTTGGGCGGGTTTGGTAAAAAAACAAAAACAGCAGCAAAACACAAAAAAACACAAAAAAGACACAAAAAAACCCCATAATTCCATCCCAAAGGCAGAGAAAAGCATGAAAGAGATGAGAATTTCTCATGCACTTAAAGGACCAAACACCCCATGTTGAGAGGCTGAGATCTGAAGCCATTTTGGAGCCGAGGCTGAGAGCTGCAGTGAGTTTAATAAGAGCAATGTGACACATACACATATTATCATGTGTGGGCACAGACACACACTGATATGACCGTATGGCTGCTTTTAAGTAGTCGAACATTCACACACACACACACACACACACACACACACACACACACACACACACACACACACACACACACACACAGACACACACACACTGTGCTAACCTTCAGTGAGCACATTCACACCACAGGAGGTCTTAAAATGGAAATGTCTATACTGACACTTATATGGACGTTTAGTCAACGTTTGAGAGCAAAAAGTCAAATCATTTCAATATAAGTAACTCCATATATTTTCTAATGTGATTTTCTGAACCAGATTCAAGGTTTTCTCATAATGTCTTTTTTTAAGACTCATTTTAAGTTGAAGAAAAACCTTTTTGAAAGAAGCTCATGGTCACGTCTGAGCTGAATGTTGGCCTCAGAGGTCAAATGAGCCTGTTTTACGATGATGGGGTTTAACTGTGATCTGATGAGATCTGAACAAGAGTAATCTGAAGATGACGTTTCCCCTCCGACATCCCCCTGAACGTATGAAGGGACGGCATCAGTGCATAACAGTGAGTATATGGATGGACAGACGGACACACTGACGACGACTATGATAAGGAAGAAATACATGAGGGGGCTCTCAGTGGCTGCACCATCAACTTCACCATCAACTTCACCATCAACTTCACCATCTCCAAACAAACCACCGCTCACGATGTGAAGAGGATGAAGAGGATGAAAAGCTTCGGCCCCCAGACCAACCGTGGAAGAGGCACAAAAACACGCTGTCACAAAGTACGACATAAAGGATTCTGTTTTAAGTCATTAAAAGCAATTAAATAATACAAATTTTCCCTAAACATGTTGTTTACATCAATGAGTACAAAACAAGTAACATCCTAATAACAAAAGCAAGCTGTATACAAGATAAGAATGTTATGAACACGTTTTAAAGGATGCAAAACATCATCTGATTAGAAAATATGATGATATTATTTTTGTCAGTATCACACCTCTAGTTCCTGCATGCTCTCAAATACTGAGGTGAAGACGGTGTAGCTCAGTTTTGGTTTTGTGCATTCTCCAATTTTTTGGTCATAAGTGTACTTCCACACACACACACACACACACACACACACACACACACACACACACACACACACAGAGCACTGTACCCAAGAGAGCTTTAACAACTGGTCATAAATATTTCCCTTTATCCAAATCAAAGGTCTCGTGCGCTCTCATCCTTCGGTAGAGTGTATATGTGTGTCTGTGTGTGTGTGTGTGTGTATGTGTGTGTGTGTGTGTGTATGTGTGTGTGTGTGTGTGTGTGTGTGAGAGAGAGAGAGAGAAAGAGGGAGAGCAGAGAGTTCAATATTGACGCAGCAGCAGGGCAGCCTCCTCGCATTAATATCAGATGATATTATCACTGATATGGAGGAATGCTCTCATAGTTAGCTCCACCTACAGCTCAGCGCACGCACACACACACACACACACACACACACACACACACAGACACACACACACACACACACAGACACACACACGCAGACACAGACACACACACACACACACACAGACACACACACGCAGACACAGACACACACACACACTGACACACACACAGACACACACACACACACACACACAGACACACACACAGACACACACAGACACACACACACACACGCACGCACACACACAGACACACCCACACAGACACACACACACACACACACACACAGACACACACAGACACACACACGCACACACACAGACACACACACACACACACACACACAGACACACACATAGACACACACAGACACACACACACACACACACACACACACACACAGACACACACACACACACACACACACACACACAGACACACACAGACACACACACACACACACGCACGCACACACACGCACACACACACAGACACACACACACACACACACACACAGACACACACACACAGACACACACACACACAGACACACACACACAGACACACACACACACACACACACACACAGACACACACAGACACACACACACAGACACACACACACAGACACACACACACAGACACACACACACAGACACACACACAGACACACACACACACACACACACACACACACACACACACACACACACACACACACACACACACAGTCATCCGTCTCTGTGCCTTTACAGCTGCATCTATCCTTGAACTATTCCTTAATCAGCCTCCTGCCCAGTTTGTCCTCACAGTCCAAAGGTGGATGTCCAAAGAGCCGCTGATAGGCTGCGACACGCCTTAGTTCACAAAATGTTCATGACTCATTAACCACAACCAAATCTGACATTCTGCAAAACAATGTGACACAGATAAAGTAACACTCCTCCTAGTTTATCTGAGCTATGGGTGTATTTTTAAGCACATGGTGAAAATCACCAGAAGAATGTCTGAAATACAGTAAAACTGTCTCAGTGTCTCAACCAGAATCAAAGCCTCTGCAGTCAATTTAGGTATGTTGTCTAAAACATGGCTGCACTACTTCATCCTGTTTAATCGGACTTATTGTGACCAAAGTATAACTTCAATTAAGATGAACCAGATTTTTTTACAAGGAAAATTCCCGTCTAAATATGTTTTCTTTTTAAGGATCTGCTCCTTAGATTAGTATCCAGCAGAACAACAATTAAACAAGAACGATTTAAACATTGTACAACATATGGATCACATATCCTCCTCTCCTTCGGTGAGCCTAGACTGTATATTGTTTTGTCTATATGCTGTTCATCTTTTCATCTTTCCATGGAAAACTCAAAAAATAAGATTGGTAGAAAATCTAAATATTAAGAAGCACAACTTCTTATCGTGGTTAATAGATATGTGTGAAGTTTTGGTGCAGCTATGGATAGTTTGTGAGATATGACAATTATTCAGGATGGACAAATGTACATACTGACGACTATTTCTCTCATCATTCTTATATTGGGGGTAAAAACAAAAGCTATGCATGTTTTCCCCTCATTTAGGATGGGTCAGTTTTACAAGGCCCATTAGAATATACTTTTTATTGGCACTGCTGTCTTATTATTTATTTATTAATGTGATATATAAAGGGTTAGGCGTGGGCTTCCTGGCGGTGTGACCTCAGACCCTAGAGGGTTAAATCAGTCGTACACACACAACACAACTTTGTCCTGTGGGTCACATGTTGCTTCACTGTTTGAATGCTTAAAATACGACCTAATGCGTTGTTATCGACTGGTATCAACTGGTACTGGTATTAACACAGGTGAAAGGGGTGAGAGCACAACTGGAACAGGTGTGACATCACCCTCAGCTCTGACTTCAAACACACTGATGGTGGGGTTTATATTAAGTCATTAAGTGTAACTGTAATAGTGTGGTTTCACTGCATTAAGTGCAAATACATCACATGCATGAATTGGGAAAGTAAGAAAATCCTGTTGCACCAGAAAAATGTAAACATTGCATAAAGATGATGATGTAACAGCCTTTCACAAAATTAAAGGAACATCCAGCTAATTCTATATGAAATATTTACAGGCTTTCTATTAGTTAAAAAATATTTTTTTTTTTTGATTAACCTATGGTTAGAAATGCTATTTAAAATACTTATTTAAAAATAAAAAAACAATCTAAGACTTGAACTGCTAGCCACTCAGAAACAAGTGTTTACACTATAATCCCATCTATTCACTTCTGGTTAAAAGAGGCCAAGTCATGATGATGCATATAGCTGCCTGCTAATGAGCCCTGTAATAATAATTCTCTTTGAAAACTATTTATTTGATCATGACTGATCATTACACTGATTTGAGCTCATCAGTCTGACTCACAGTACTTTCATAGTGTGTCTGTTATAGCAGATTAAGATGCCGCCACACGTGAGTGATGATTGAGATTAATATGCATTAATATATGATGACATCATTCTCATACTTTTGGAAATAATTCTGGACAAATTTGCATATCATAGAAGAGTGGACTATTGACCTTTGTGGAGGTGTGCACTTTCCTAGTGTTGGTTTGGTTGGGTTGATTGGTTGGTTTGATTGATTTGGTTGGTTTGATTGGTTGGTTGGTTTGATTGGTTGGGTTGGTTTGATTGGTTTGATTGGTTTGGTTGATTGGTTGGTTTGGTTGGTTTGATTGGTTTGGTTGGTTTGATTGGTTGGTTGGTTTGATTGGTTTGGTTGGTTTGATTGGTTTGATTGGTTTGGTTGATTGGTTGGTTTGGTTGATTGGTTGGTTTGGTTGGTTTGATTGGTTTGGTTGGTTTGATTGGT
>CM075191.1:3723054-3805554 GCA_037577475.1 Chaunax sp. Z400 | reverse complement strand
GCTTTAAATTCAAATGCTCCCTTGATGTGACTTTTTAATTCTGAATTGTTGATTTCTGCTTGAAGCTTGCTCATGTTCATTATCCTAAATAGAAATCTAAGGCACCACTAGCTGTTTGTAGACTGATTGACTCTCACAAAGCACAAGTTCAGAATAAATCTAACAAAATACTACTGTTTTTTCTTTCTTTCTATATTTACCAGTGGGTTATCAGGACTAAAAGACTGATGCTAGATGAAAAGCCAACAGTTTATATGTGTTAAAAGGTAAGTTGTACAGCATTTTGTCCATTCATTTTTGATTTTTCTTGTAGATCCTTGCTGATTTGAAAGCAAGTTCTAGCTTGTCACAGAAATAATATATAATTAACTAGAAAGCACTTTGAGAGCACAGACCTCCGCCCCATATTACCATCTCACTTCAAAGCAAAAGTCATCACGCTGACGTACACACACAAAGCCCAAAACCACACACACAGGCAGGAGAAAAGGAAGTATATTAAAATGGGGTAATGTTTTGTTGAAATTCATAAGCTGTAATATGGACATGAATCAATTAGATACATTTGTCAGGATGGCCGCAGCACCAGTAGCGGAGTTTCAGATTTCAGTCATTTTGTGGCAGACAGTCCCATCTTGTGGAGCCTTGTAATCATTACATTACAAGTGTACATGTGGCAGTTTAATCCTATAAAAAATTCCTGGATCCAGACGGTGATCCAGATCACCACCAAAACCTAATAGTTTCTTCCTTTGGCCACTTTCAACATCTCCTGAAAGTTTCATCAAAATCCGTTCATTACTTTTTGTGTTATCTTGTTAATAAACCAACAAACCAACGCCGGCAAAAACATAACCTCCTCCCTTGGCGAAGGTAACAAAGAATTATAGTAGAGTTAGTGAAACTAAATGACGCCATCACATAGTTTGACACCAGAAAGTGTTGACAGTTTTATTCCCTCCACCATGGAAGTTATGTTTGTCTTTTGTGTCTACTATTTATGACTCACTATGTTCTATGACAAATAAATTATTCATCTTCCCATTTTCTTTTATTTTTGAAAGAGTTAAACAGAGATTGTGTGAGATTGTGCGGCCTTGGCAGAGGTGTGCTCTACTGAGTGCCATTATAGCTTTTAGCTGTTTTCCTTAACCTGAACAGGTAGGTTTGTTTTGCCTAAACTGAACCAAACTACAACTGTAGGTCATGTGTATTAAGGGTCACATGATCATAGTCATCTGACTTTGTACTGTCCTGCAAACACGCATAAAATACACGTGTGCATTTCGCTAAAGAAAGGCAGATAGTTATTTAGTTGTTCCTGTGAAAAAGCAGAAGGCCTTAAATAGCATGTAAAAAGCTTAAAATGTGTGACATGACACCCAAAGTCTTCTTCAAAGTTGTGAGCTATTTATAAGCCATCCCACTGTCGAATTGATCCTCTAGGAAGCAGTAATATTCCCTGTAACTTTCATGGAAACCTGCCCAGCAGCTGACCATTTACCAATTTCAAACCGCTAATCCTAAAATATGTTTCTAGCAGGTCAAATTCTGTCTCAGGAGAAAGCTCCATCCACTCTCTACCCAAAGGTCTTCGTCCAAACAGAAGGAGGCCTGACGGTTTTATATGGAAGAATGACAAGAAGATCAGTGTTCCTCATGCAATGTGAGTTACACACTGCAGCTTCAGAAGAAGATCCTCCATTCTGCCGTCCATACAAAGACTGCTGTGTGTTCTGAATGGCCCTGACATGGCCGAGACCCCCTCTGCGGTTAATGTGTTGTTGAATGTGGTTGTGACGGCGATGGCTCTGAAAACGAGCTCATTCTGACAAAGCAGAGACAAAGCTTTGCACTGCAACTCGCTCACAACGTCCAGATTAAGTATTTGAAAAGATAATTGACCACAGAGAGAAGGAAAGCGGACTATGCAGACAAAACACGAGGCCATGAGCACTGAAATGAAGCTGTAACGGAGACAATAGACAGGTTTCCATCCATGTGTCTCAGAATATGGAAGTAGAAAGAAACTGGAAAATCTGCAAAAGAAAAGGTGAATGCATGCACTTTTCCAATCACTAGGGAAGTTTGTTTTCGTTCTGTCTTCAGTCAGTTTTCTTTCTATCTTTTACTCCCTGTGTTTGTCTTGATAGGCTGTCAGGCAGAGGAAGACTAAAACACTACAGTAAAAGGTTTGCAGTGATAAAAGCTAACTGAGGGGGAAAAAGAGAGCATCAGAGAGCATCAGAGCATCAGAGAGCATCAGAGAGCGTCATCGCACGGTGCAACAACAATTACCTCAAGCTCAATATCAGCAGGACCAATAAGCATGTGGTGGACTAAACACTTCAAATATATATGCAGCCTCAATAAAATAAAGCATGAGATTTATTTTTCTGTTTCCCTCTTTTGTTTAAATTGTTAAACATTCTCACGATAAGACACAGATTAACTTCTGTATTGCACCAAAGCTCATTCATCATTATCAGCAACATTAAACAAGATTCAAACAATACTCAGTCACACAATGCACAGCGTATAAATAGGATTTAATTTGAATTAATCGACTTCTACAAAGCTTATTTCTTTAATTCAGCGAGTCTTTGTGCTTTAACTGTTCATTTATGAATCAGTTTGTAAGGCAGCAGCCACGTCTCCATGTGCAAACCCATGTCGAAGGCTAAATCATACTCAAGTCTCATTCAGTCTTTGAATCGCACCAAATTGCTCATTGTTTCCATGTCGATTGTTGAGCAAACCTCATCCAGCATGTGTCCTCACAGGGTCTGCTGTACAAAAGCAACGCACTTTACTGAACACTACCTCCTCTCCTTCATTTATTACAACTTCCCCATCTGTCTCCATCCGTCTCTTTGAAGAACTACAATTCCCAGGGTGCACCTGTGGGCAGCAGCAACAGAGGCCTGGCAAAAAGCTGTGCAAGAGTGGACTCAAAGTCTCTGATGGTGAAAATGAACAAACTAAGCTGCCCAAGGGATAAATGTAAGTGAATGTGACCTGATCTGTGGTGATGAGTGGAGACTCTCAACAATCTAAGGATATTCAGTAATTCAATAAAAAAAGTCATTGATTAATCACCTGTTAAGACCATTAATCGTCTGTTAAGATTGATGCATAACCTCCTGCTGCAGTAGAGAGTCTGGTTTAGACCACTGTGAAAATGAACATGTTAACGCTTGTGCTTACATTAATCAAATCACTAAGTTTGACCCCTATTTCCTCCCGTAATTCCAGCGTGGATTTTCACCCAGACGTATGGAACCTGTGGCAAACACAGGTAACATGATGATGATGTGTTGAACGACTTCTAAATGGAAGCTGAGATAAAGCAAAGTTGTGTGGCGGAGGTGCTGAGCTTCTCTGTCCACTGACGCACAAGGAGTCTGAAGGGTCATCAAAACAGATCTGTTAGCAAAGATGCTAGCACTGAGACACGACTAGTGCTAGCAAGTCTGTGAACAGAACAACGAAGCTCGCCACATGGATCACGATGGACTGCAGGCCCATTAACATTGTTGAAGACCAGGGGCTTCAAGGCATTATGTAGACCACCTCAGTAGACCCATCAAAACCAGGGATCTGAGAGGAACTGTTGTCTCTAAAATTCATGAATTGTATGGCAGTGAAAAAGGCAAAGAAGGCTGAGCTGTTTTTTTCATTCGCATACAATTAACAGGCTGTTTATGTTCACTTTGTAGCAGGTATTATGTTTTTAAAAATTCTCATGCATTTTTTTAAGACCCCCAAAAGTACGAGTAAATAGTAGTATTTTAAAGTTGTGATTAATCATGATTAATCACAGTCTGTTATTGGGATTAATGCGATTAAAATAATTTGTTAAAAAAATAACTCATTTAGACTTAATTTTAAATGAGTCAAATCAAATCAAATTCCTGGTTCCTCTTGTTCAGGAACGCCAAAGTGCAACTGACACCCTTTTTACTGTAATTCCATTCATCCTGAATTCTCATATATTTGAGACTTAATAAGGCATTCCTTACTAAATGCATAATACTACAAGCATAATACTACATGCAAAATACTAAATGCATAATTCTAAATGCATAATACTAAATGCATAATTCTAAATGCATAATACTAAATGCATAATACTAAATGCATAATACTAAATGCATAATTCTAAATGCATAATACTAAATGCATAATACTAAATGCATAATTCTAAATGCATAATACTAAATGCATAATACTAAATGCATAATTCTAAATGCATAATACTAAATGCATAATACTAAATGCATAATACTAAATGCATAATACTAAATGAATAATACTAAATGCCTTCTTTGTAAGAGACTGAGGAGAATGTCCACCCTTTCCAAAAGTGTCCTCAAGGTCTAAAACTGTTTCTTAGAAAGACAAAAGTACAAGAGCGCACACACCCAAACTCCTCCTATCGATCAAATACTATGAAAAGCAAATTGCTCAAAAATGACCTTCCACACAAAAGCAGCCATTATTAAAGCAGCAGGAGGAATTCACTGAAGGCAGGTCCAAGTAAACATTCCTGCTAAAGCCTTGACACATCTCACCAGTCCTGTGTAAGTCTTTGTGTGTGCGCACGTGTGTGTGTGTGTGCGTGCGTGCGTGTGTGTGTGTGTGCGTGCGTGTGTGTGTGTGTGTGTGTGTGTGTGTGTGTGTGTGTGTGTGTGTGTGTGTGTGTGTGTGTGTGTGTGTGTGTGTGTGTGTGTGTGTGTGTGTGTGTGTGTGTGTGTGTGTGTGTGTGTGTGTGTGTGCGTGCACTCAAAAAACAAACAGCCCACATGGCGTCTGTGTCCAAAGAACTGAAGGAGGTCAGATGGCTCACAATAAAAGAGCCCACACACACAATGGAATGCTTACATAAATTTTAGGTTGTGTCACAGACGCCGTGTTCAAAGTTTAGTTGAAGGAAATCGAGGACTTTGGTCGCTGGTAAACCTGAAGGGATGAAAAGAGAGTCAGAAGCTCAAGTGTTGCTTCTCAGTCAAAAAGTTCAGGTAGGTTTCAAATGACTGGTTTGTGATGTCCAAACTATCAACATGGAGACATTTGTTATTCATTCATCAGTTTGATATTTTCTTGATTAATCGATTCATTTTGTGTCAAAAAAATGTTGGTAAATAATAGAGAAAATGTTCATCACAACTTTCAAAAGCTACTTTTTTTGAGAACCCAGCTTGTGTACAGAAAGGGAAGCAACATAAAAACATGTTGTTCTCGGTTTATCAAACTTATTTATTGTGTCTTTGAGATGTTATAAAGTAATCAGGTGAGGATAGATGTGATCAACTAAAAGGGGAGATGGATGATGTTTAAATGAAAGAAAATGAGATATTAGATCCACCACAATCTGAAAGAAAAGAACAATTAAAACAAATCTTCTTTATCTAATCAGAGTCTTAAAAATAAGACAAAAAACAGTGAAACAGCTGCTTTGAGACCAAACCCTGGCTCAGCACCATTTCACACTACATCAAGTCTAAATGTCTAACAAGCACCAAAACCACCAACAACCACACGTCACAGAGGCGAGCCGCAAACACCACCAGGAGGGAGGGAAGAGGTGACTCCTCCTGGAGCGGGAGCCAATCACGTAGCAGGGACCACGTATAGCAGCTTGCACAAAGGGAGGCGCAGACTGGAACATTATTCTATCATTTATGACATTTTTGCTTAAAACAACTTTTTGTCCTTTTATTTTCAACATTTTCATATATGTCTCTTGAAGACGCTCCGACACTCCAAACACAACAATTACAAGTTTCCCATTCAGATCAGACACGGCAGAAAAACTGCAAAACACTGGCAAAATAAAGTAAAAACACAACAAAGAAGCAGCTCTAAGAGGTGAAAAAGAAGAACGACAACAAGCTCCTGTCTGGAGACTCACAAATAGTTTGTTCTTTAAAAGCCGTCACACTTATTTAACATTCTCTGAAATATTTGACTGGTTTCTCAACCACAAACAAAATGAAATCATTTACTCCCATCAATAAAGAAGAGGTGGACGTTTTCTGGATAAATAAAGGTTCACACACACACCATCTGTCAACATTCACTCAGTGCCAGTGGTGTATTTTGCTTTTCCACAGATTGCAGTCAACCCCCCACACCCCAAAGAGAGGAGCCCTCCTCCCACGGGTCTCCTGGTTGGCATGGATCGCCTCCCCCCCCCCCAGATAGCTCCACACACACACACTCCTGTCGAGCAGGAGGTGTGTGTGCATGCATATGTAAAGAAGAGGGTAACGTGGAGATTTACAGCGTTGGCACCCGGTCCAGTGAAATGGGATGGACCGCTGCCACTTTCCCCACCAGCTCCTGATGAATGTGCCACGTTTTGTTTTCCCGTTCAAAAAGCCCATGAAAAGAATTTGCAGGATGAGAGAGAAGCAGTCAATCTACCGGGGCGGGGCGTCCATCTGTCCGTTACTGAAATAAGAGCCATCCGCTCAGACAGGAACGGACAGCTTTACTTGATAAAATGAGGATTTGACTTTGAGTAGATTGAGTAATCGAGGGATTAGATAAATAGATAGATGGATGGATCAGAGAACCTGTTCACTCTCTGATACTCCAAACTATTTCAATATGAGGTGGAGTAGAGGACGTATGCACTGTCTTACAAAATCAGCATTTATTAATTAGCAGTAAACAAAAAGAAATAACCTGAAACAAGCAGCTGGAGGTCGATCAATCAATTGGTCACTGATTGGGAACGAAACAAAATCCTAAACTTCTCTGTTCTAAAGCGAATGTTTGCTAGTTTCTTTTCTCTCAGAGATCCCAACAGCGCCTTTGTTTGTTTACACTAAACAAAACAATGACTGCATAACACCGCACCAGTGTGTTTTTACATCTGAAGCTGCCGTTCTGCGAGCAAAGGAAGCGACATCGAGTCACTAAGAATCATTTACATTCCGTTACATAGCGGTTAAAGGTACCCTCGGAGAGTAAAGACCCATTTAAGCTCTACATCAAAGATGGAGACAGAGACAGACAGAGACAGATGGAGGAGACGGAGACAGAGACAGATGGAGGAGATGGAGACAGAGACAGATGGAGGAGACGGAGACAGAGACAGACGGAGGAGATGGAGACAGAGACAGATGGAGGAGACGGAGACAGAGACAGACGGAGGAGACGAAGACAGAGACAGATGGAGGAGACGGAGACAGAGACAGATGGAGGAGACGGAGACAGAGACAGATGGAGGAGACGGAGACAGAGACAGATGGAGGAGACGGAGACAGAGACAGACAGAGACAGACGGAGGAGACGAAGACAGAGACAGATGGAGGAGACGGAGACAGAGACAGATGGAGGAGACGGAGACAGAGACAGATGGAGACAGACGGAGGAGATGGAGACAGAGACAGACAGAGACAGAGGGAGGAGACGGAGACAGACAGAGACAGACAGAGACAGACGGAGACAGATGGAGGAGACGGAGACAGAGACAGACAGAGACAGACAGAGACAGAGGGAGGAGACGGAGACAGACAGAGACAGACAGAGACAGACGGAGACAGATGGAGGAGACGGAGACAGAGACAGACAGAGACAGAGACAGACAGAGACAGAGACAGACAGAGACAGAGGGAGACAGATGGAGACAGACGGAGGAGACTGAGACAGAGACAGACAGACAGACAGAGACAGACAGACAGAGACAGAGGGAGACAGACAGAGACAAACAGAGACAGACGGAGGAGACGGAGACAGAGACAGACAGACAGAGACAGAGACAGACAGAGACAGACAGACGGAGACAGACAGATGGAGACAGAGACGGAGACAGAGACAGAGACAGACAGACGGAGACAGAGACAGAGACAGACAGAGACAGATGGAGGAGACAGAGACAGACAGACAGACAGACAGAGACAGAGACAGACAGACAGAGACAGAGACAGACAGAGGGAGACAGAGACAGACAGAGACAGAGACAGACAGATGGAGGAGACGGAGACAGATGGAGACAGACGGAGGAGACGGAGACGGAGACAGGCGGAGACAGAGGGAGGAGATGGAGACAGATGGAGACAGATGGAGGAGACGGAGACGGAGACAGGCGGAGACAGAGGGAGGAGATGGAGACAGATGGAGACAGATGGAGGAGACGGAGACAGATGGAGACAGAGGGAGGAGACCGAGACAGATGGAGGAGACCGAGACGGAGACAGGCGGAGACAGAGGGAGGAGACGGAGACAGATGGAGACAGATGGAGGAGATGGAGACAGATGGAGACAGAGGGAGGAGACGGAGACAGATGGAGACAGATGGAGGAGACGGAGACAGAGACAGACGGAGACAGAGGGAGGAGACGGAGACAGACGGAGACAGAGGGAGGAGACGGAGACAGACGGAGACAGACGGAGGAGACGGAGACAGACGGAGACAGATGAAGACAGACACAGACAGACACAGACAGACGCAGACAGACAGACGCAGACAGACACAGACAGACAGACAGACAGACAGACGGAGACAGACACAGACAGACGGAGACAGACGGAGACAGACACAGACAGACGGAGACAGACGGAGACAGACACAGACAGACGGAGACAGATGAAGACAGACACAGACAGACGGAGACAGATGAAGACAGACACAGACAGACGGAGACAGACGGAGACAGACGGAGACAGACACAGACAGACGGAGACAGACGGAGACAGACACAGACAGACGGAGACAAATGAAGACAGACACAGACAGACACAGACCGACACAGACAGACACAGACAGACGCAGACCGACGCAGACAGACACAGACAGACAGACAGACAGACGCAGACAGACACAGACAGATGAAGACAGACACAGACAGACGCAGACAGACGGAGACAGATGGAGACAGATGAAGACAGACACAGACAGACACAGACAGACAGACAGACAGACACAGACAGACGCAGACAGACGCAGACAGACGGAGACAGATGGAGACAGATGAAGACAGACACAGACAGACACAGACCGACGCAGACAGACACAGACAGACAGACAGACAGACGCAGACAGACGCAGACAGATGAAGACAGACACAGACAGACAGACAGACGCAGACAGACGCAGACAGATGAAGACAGACACAGACAGACGCAGACAGACGAGGACAGATGGAGACAGATGAAGACAGACACAGACAGACACAGACAGACAGACGCAGCCCTCCGTATGTCTTCTGTGTTCCATGTGTAATCAAACGTTTTCAGAGAGCTTACAGACGCGGGCAAAGCGGAGCAATACCACTGGAAAAGGTTGGGGGAAGCGTAGCTACAACTCCAGCAGGGCACGACAAATATGTACAGAAACAACGAAGAAGAAAAAAGTGAAGCGATAAAGTGTAAAAACTCTCCATCCAAAAGTCTTGATGTACCTGATGGTCTCAACATCGAGTACATCCTTACCTCCGCTTTTGACGCTGTGTATTTACCAGCTACATCATCACAAGCTCCTATGGCCGGCGCCATATTTGTTGTTGTCAAAACTTTTGAAACTTCACTGCCACACTTCAGCTGTATCGATGTCGACGTACAGGACATGTGGAAGTATCAACGGGTCGACGGACAGACGAATCATTTACGTATGAAGAGGAAGCATAAATGGGCCTTTAGGAGCTCCTGGACCTCGCACTGCCTCCCCAATCTAAAGACATCTTTGATTTTCTCTTCTTCTTTGAGTTAGCTGCTAACTACTACTAGCTCCCGGTTGCAGGCTGCACACAAAACACATGGTCAAAATGTCACACCCCTTCCCGTCCTGCTGCCTTTTCTGCTCCTGAGTTCATACAGACGGTGGATCCGGCGCTGATACCCCCACTGCTGACCTCCCATTACTCCTTTGTGACATTTATAAAGAAAGGTGAGGCGCAATGAAGGTGCAACAAGCGTGTTTGTAAAAGAGGCTTCAGATTCACACTTCTCCCTCCCTCTCCCTCGCAGTCTGTCTCTGTAGCACTGCCACAACCTTTCAGGAATCAAATTAGCTGCACTCTCTTACCCAGAATATGTGCCAAAGGAATCAGCAGTTGGGCTGTAATTGCTACCAACTAATACTGTTAACCTTTCTATGGCATACAGGCCCTACTTTATTATCAGTGAATCACTGTGTAAGAAGATGATGCTGGCTGCATTGACAAGCTGCATCTGTTCCCATCCCTATGAAGTGTAATATAAAATACTCATCATGGAAAACGTCTTAGACCAACATGTTTCTAACATAACAATCATTTTGTGCTCAGTAGCTAGGCTGTTATTAAAGGGTTGATTCATAACATATAGCAGGATTTCATTTCCACACAAGAACAGAAATTATTTACATGATCTGATCTTGAAGGTCTCTCAGATATCAACACTCAAATCCAGAGTCTAAAGATTTGTTTCCAATTGACAAAAAAAACACTATTTGAAGATATCAGGAGCTTAAAATATTAGTCAGTTTATTGATTAATCTATTTTTAATGACCTTTTAAGACATTCTTCAAGCAAAAATGCCAAACATTCCCTCTTCACAGCTGCTTTTCTCGTCTTTTATGACAGCAAATTCTATATATTTGGGTTTTGGACTGTTGCACAGACAAAAAAAACATATTTAAGTACTTTATTACATTTTACTTACTAAATTATGAATGGATGTAATGAGAGAGAAATATTACATTTCAGAAAAAAATACCAAAAACTTATACAAGATGACTGATATCTTAAAATTAAATAGATTGATGGGGAAAGTGTCACTGCAACACCTGTACAAATGGACTCCTCAACATTTCAAAGATTTGTGTTTCTTTTGGGCATCGCAGCACTTTGTTTCAGCCGGTCAGAAGACAAACACGTCTTATGATGATCCAGTTTCTCACAGTTTCAGAGCTGATTAGCCTTCGAACAAATAAACATGTCAGACTTCAATCTGAGTGCTGATAACTGCTGCTGCGCTCAGCCCTAAAACTGATCACGCATAGCAAAGCAATGAATGTTAACAACCAGAAATGAAGAAATATGACGAACCAGTGCACAGCCTACACACACACACACACACACAGCTCCCCATATAGAGCTAAAGTAAGCTGTAATATTCAGCTGTGAATTCATTACTCTGCTCTGTGGTGCTTGTATCCCCTGTGGTATCATCAGCATCGCACTATGTGGATTCAAGGTGCACAATGGTGATCTTACAGTGTATTTATCATACTTATGGTATGTATTTGGACTTAAGCATCATTTTAGTAATCCTACAGGGACTTATAGCCTCACACACATCTAAATAACATTCTTCCTGCAGGTTTACATCCACCTCTTTTTCATGATAGCGTTACGACAACCCTCCAAAAAGTGGAACAACGCACACCCCTCTGCAGCTTTTAACTCAAACACAGTGAACCAATAAATCATTGACTCTACACTAAAAAGCAGGACAAGAAGCTAATAATGCTATCATTATTAATATATTAAGACATGTGATAGGTTCAATCTAACTAATAATGAGTCAAAACACACTTTTGTGTTATAATCCCAATAAAAAAAATCATAAAATGATCAAAAGGATGGCAGGGGAATGCAGGAGGTAAAGGCTTTTTTTTTGCTTTTTATTGACACTGCTGGTTGTTATTCCTTCTGGCTTTATGCTGATCACACCAACTGGAGGTCAGAGATTACTCAACCTTTTAATTCAACACTGCATCTCCTCATTAGGAGGTTTTCTTACTAAAAAGCCCCGCTAGCCTACTTGGAATCAGGCCATGTGAGATATTATAAAGCGGTCGGATGGGTAAGTGGGTGACAGGTCAACGCCAACATCTGGACGCAGAAGTGTATCCAAAATCAAGTGGAGCCGCAACACCCTGACGCTGCTGCTCTGGTGCGTTAGGCCGCCGATAAAAGCCAGATTAGGAGCCGGACAGAGAGCCGAGGAAGCCCGGAGAGGTTAGGAGATCAGAGGGGAAGAGTGGATGATAATCTTACCATAACATCGGGATAGGTCAATGTAACCGGATTAAACTGGGCTAATGAAATACACCAGAAATGGAGGACTAGGGGAGGAGTGGTGATGGGTGGGAGAGATGGATGAAAAAAAATCCCAAATAAAAAGAGACTAATGAGAAAAGATGAGAGAGATTAAAAACTGAATATCTATCAGTTCTTCTAAACCCTGACACGTGTAGTAGCTGCTAATCGTGCTTGCAGTGTTAGGAAGATGTTGTCATGATTCAAAAATCATAAATATGTGCAAACAAATCTCAGAGTTTTACACCACATCCAGGAGCGCCGTTTCAACAAGTACCAGGCCCGGTTTGCAGGCGAGCACCGAGGCATTTCTCCCTGTCGACCCCCCGCTTATACCTTCCCCCTAAAATACAAAATTATTTCCCCTGACATTTCCCCTAATGCAGCAATGCGCGCTCCCAAAAGCCGATTTCTAGGGAAGTGGAGGGGTGGGGGGCGTCATGTTTGGAGATTGAGAACGCGCATCGCCCTCCCCCCCCGACCAAAAAGTCAAGCCGGGGGCGCGCACGCGGGCACGGGCATCCTATAGCAAGTAAGCTGATTGGCTGAGGCGCAGCTCCATCTGCACACGTGACATGCCCTGCTTACAATAAACAAACAGCTAGAGAATAATGTATAAAAAATACACCCGCGACTCCAAACCGGTGACACTTATTACAAACAAAAGTCAACAGTCAAACAGGTGATAAACACAAAGTCTGCAGGGGGAACATCTGGAAACATGGCGGACATAAGCCCAGAAACTTAGAGCTGAATATTTTTGGATATGTCCGGTGGGAGGCAGGCAGCGCCAGGCAACAGCCGTGCGTAACAAAAAATGACAGCTTCATGAGAGCGTATAGGTTTTCCAGTGGACATTACGGCCAAGGCTCACTCCAAACACACAAACGCAAACACAGTTTCTGGCATCCTCCGGACACGCCACACACTCACACACACAATGCTAAGAGAGCTTACCTACACAGTGAATGAGTTTGTGCCTCCAAGAGTCAAGTTCCTGCCGAAAGCCGCGCCTCTCTATCGTGCATTGCTGCCTTTTGCACAGACTCGCCATTTTCTATCGGCCCCTCCCGTGGGCGCGCACATAGTGCTGGGTGCTTCCCTGCGCGCACGTCACCGGTGGTTTTTATTCTAAGGCTGGGTGGAGTGAGATATGAGGAAGAAGGGGCTGCAGCATCCCCCTTTCTATAACGCTCATTCGTCCCACCCACCAAAATCGCCCCCTCCTCCTCCTCCTCCCCTCCATCCCTCCCAGCATCTCTGCGCGAGGATGTGCTGTCATTGGTCGATTAATGGGATGTTTGTCTGTCTTAATGTTGTATAGGGTACAGCACATGGCGCCTGTGCTCCAAATTTGCCATGGCTCAAAGCTATGTGTGTCAAAGGGCGCGGGCGTGCCGGGGATTTAAAATGCGCATAAAGACACTGCATTGTTTAAATTAGCAGATATATAACAGTACAGCTCTCAGTGCGGTGGTACATAAACAAAGGCCTAGGCTAAAGGCTATGTGCAAAAAAAATTCACTGTTACTAAAAACTGACATAATGAGAATATGAGAGCCTGCAGCTCTTCAAAGATCCAGATAGCTTCATGTAACTAAAGCTCTCACACTACCAAGAAACATTAAGTTATAGACCAATATTCTTATGCAACCAATTAAAGGATTACTACAAGTTCTCTTTTAATGGATTATGTTGCCTTTTCTTACTTAGTGGTCTTAATCAAATTAATAAATGCTCAAGTATTTGGCTATTATGTCATATGATGTAGGATATGTAGGATTGAGTTCCCCTCCATGGAGCCAGCCCATTTCTTCTTAAAACTTTTCATCTTCAGATTTTAGAACTATCTTCAAGATTCATATAAATTAGTGGGTTATTTCAAATATTATTCAATTTAAATCAAAAACGTCTATAAACACCACATGAAACTCTCACAAATACATCCTTTCCAGGAAAGAATGAATTTACAGATCTGTACCATTTTGTTTCCCAATATTAACAAATTAATGCTCTTTACACATCTCCTCCATGATACCTAGAATAAACTTCAGGTGAAGAAATACTTAATCCTGGTGCAAAACTACTGCTCAGCCTAAAACAAAGTGGAAGTTTGGAAACTCCCCAAAGATGCTGTAACAACACAATCCAAGAAGTCAAAAGGCACCTTTTTTCTATTGAATAGTTGTTTTTCTGTGCAATGCGGATACCACATAATTTTGTCCGTATGGGTCAGGCCTCCAAATATAAACAACCTGACAGGAAATGCATCCAAAACATCACAGAGGGCACACATCAATACAACAATATCATAAAACCTGAAAATGATCTGATACTCCTACATTTTCTTACCAATAGAGATCCAGGTCGGGGTTAATTATAGCAAATGTTTTAACAAAACTTAAAACAAGAACCTTTACATGAGTCTATAATCACAGCTTTATGATTTCTTATATTTATAATATTCCCTTAATAAATAAATCCAGGACTTGATGGTTCTATCCCTGACTATAGGCTTCATAAACTCTGTTGTATTTTATGCATCAAACCTTTCTTAATAAACCAACCAAACAGCAGCAGTGAGATTTTATTGAGTTCCCATCCAAAATCTTAATTGCACCATAATATATCATCTTGAAAGGCTTGATTAAGATATGGTAGGAGCCGCTTTATTCAAAATGATGATTAATCGGTCTATCTAGCAAAATAGATGGATGTGGGTTTATTAGAATATTGCTTAATCCTGGTTTACCCCTAAGGGAAAAAATGAGGACAGATTTGCTTTATTTGAGTCACCTTGAAAATTTTCTATAAATATATTTATTTTTACTGATTTAAAGCCTTATTGGCTTTAAATCCATATCACCTCATTGAACAAACCTTCACCACCTCAGTGCGGCTGTTTTAGCGCATACTGTGGACAATAAATCAAGTTCCATAAAACTGGCGAAAACGCGGGTCTAATCACCAAATTGAAACATGAAATGACACAGTATCATTAACGGGAACCTCGCTACCGTTTTATAATCCTACAGAGACGGTGGGTAGCACATAAAAAAGGCAAGGGCAAACGTTTTAACGGAGGAGCACTCCGGCTAATTAAGTCGTTGAACCCGCTGCCCTCGACCAAGATGTCTCCCGCGGAGGGCTGGACAGTGGGGAAAGGTAGCCAATAGCATGGCGCCTTGAGTCGAGGTGGAGGAATGGCAGCCAATCAGATTACATCACATTGGAGAGACGCTGAGGCTGCCAGGAAGCAAGCAGCTACGGAAAATAGTCGCTGAGAGGAGCAGAAATCCTCCAACTGCAGCGTTGTTTTCAGTGATGTAGAGACAAAGGACTGTGTTGCTCTGTAATAAAACAGGTAAAACGTTTTTGTTCTTTCTCTGTGCGCTGTGTGAGTGTGCTTAGAAGGCTGACGGCGTCCTGCCGGCAGGATGAAAGGGGTTTGGGCACCGTTACTGTGGCAACATTAGATGGAGGGATACACACTCCTCCTCCCGACTAATCTGACAGCTTTTGATGGCATTTGAGCAATTATTCAACCTAATAAACTCTGTGTGATACAGACAACGAGGCTCCTCCTTGCCTGACGTAAATATTACAACGCGAGTTTTGGAAGCAATATTATTCGACCCCCATTGTTTATTAGGGTTATTGGCAAAATACTATTTATCAGCTGTTTGCAATAACCTAATCAAACAAGAACAGTTTCGATAGATCAGTTCAACAGATATTACAAGTGTTTTTTTCCCAAATCTAACCCAAAAGTCTCCTTTCCTGACTCCTGCAGTCTCTAAATGATCCAACCCCTAATGACCAGCGTCTCTAGTTCTTTGTAGAGACCCTATGACCTGCTGCAAACATGATGCATATCCAGACACCAACTTCTGGGTCCGCGTATCTTTTGGTAATTCGATTTTCGATTCAGAAACAGATATCAAAATTTAAAAAAGCGAGTGATTATTTGATTTTTCGTTTTAAAATACAAAAGCCAAAATTGAAATGCAAAGCGTTTTACTTTTTGTAGCCAAAAAGGGAGGAGTGAAACTTAAAAAAAAAGAAAAAAGATTTGATTCAAATTTTCTGTTATGAATAAAGAAAAAAATACAATCACTAGAAAACAGAAACAAAACTCAGTCTGTTTTTTCGTTTTCAGACACCGAACTCTGGCTACGAAACGAGCGTCAAATATGGCTAATGTGGGACTGCCGGTGTAATGTTCAGTGTTCTCATGATAGAATGTTCAGTGTTCTCATGATAGAATGTTCAGTGTTCTCATGGTAGAACGTTCAGTGTTCTCATGGTAGAATGTTCAGTGTTCTCATGGTAGAACGTTCAGTGTTCTCATAGTAGACAGTTCAGTGTTCTCATAGTAGAATGTTCAGTATTCTCATGATAGAATGTTCAGTGTTCTCATGGTAGAATGTTCAGTGTTCTCATAGTAGAATGTTCAGTGTTCTCATGATAGAATGTTCAGTATTCTCATGATAGAATGTTCAGTGTTCTCATAGTAGAATGTTCAGTGTTCTCATGGTAGAATGTTCAGTGTTCTCATGGTAGAATGTTCAGTGTTCTCATAGTAGAATGTTCAGTGTTCTCATAGTAGAATGTTCAGTGTTCTCATGGTAGAATGTTCAGTGTTCTCATGATAGAATGTTCAGTGTTCTCATGGTAGAATGTTCAGTGTTCTCATGGTAGACAGTTCAGTGTTCTCATGGTAGAATGTTCAGTGTTCTCATGGTAGAATGTTCAGTGTTCTCATGGTAGAATGTTCAGTGTTCTCATGATAGAATGTTCAGTGTTCTCATGATAGAATGTTCAGTGTTCTCATGGTAGAATGTTCAGTGTTCTCATAGTAGAATGTTCAGTGTTCTCATGGTAGAATGTTCAGTATTCTCATGATAGAATGTTCAGTGTTCTCATGGTAGAATGTTCAGTGTTCTCATAGTAGAATGTTCAGTGTTCTCATGGTAGAATGTTCAGTGTTCTCATGGTAGAATGTTCAGTGTTCTCATGATAGAATGTTCAGTGTTCTCATGGTAGAATGTTCAGTGTTCTCATAGTAGACAGTTCAGTGTTCTCATGGTAGAATGTTCAGTGTTCTCATAGTAGAATGTTCAGTGTTCTCATAGTAGAATGTTCAGTGTTCTCATGGTAGAATGTTCAGTGTTCTCATGATAGAATGTTCAGTGTTCTCATGGTAGAATGTTCAGTGTTCTCATAGTAGACAGTTCAGTGTTCTCATGGTAGAATGTTCAGTGTTCTCATGGTAGAATGTTCAGTGTTCTCATGGTAGAATGTTCAGTGTTCTCATGATAGAATGTTCAGTGTTCTCATGATAGAATGTCCAGTGTTCTCATGGTAGAATGTTCAGTGTTCTCATAGTAGAATGTTCAGTGTTCTCATGGTAGAATGTTCAGTATTCTCATGATAGAATGTTCAGTGTTCTCATGGTAGAATGTTCAGTGTTCTCATAGTAGAATGTTCAGTGTTCTCATGGTAGAATGTTCAGTGTTCTCATGGTAGAATGTTCAGTGTTCTCATGATAGAATGTTCAGTGTTCTCATGGTAGAATGTTCAGTGTTCTCATAGTAGACAGTTCAGTGTTCTCATGGTAGAATGTTCAGTGTTCTCATGGTAGAATGTTCAGTGTTCTCATGGTAGGATGTTCAGTGTTCTCATGGTAGAATGTTCAGTGTTCTCATGATAGAATGTTCAGTGTTCTCATGGTAGAATGTTCAGTGTTCTCATAGTAGAATGTTCAGTGTTCCCATAGTAGAATGTTCAGTGTTCCCATAGTAGAATGTTCAGTGTTCTCATGGTAAAATGTTCAGTGTTCTCATGGTAGAATGTTCAGTGTTCTCATAGTAGAATGTTCAGTGTTCTCATGGTAGAATGTTCAGTGTTCTCATGGTAGAATGTTCAGTGTTCTCATAGTAGAATGTTCAGTGTTCTCGTAGTAGAATGTTCTGTGTTCTCATAGTAGAATGTTCAGTGTTCTCATGATAGAATGTTCAGTGTTCCCATAGTAGAATGTTCAGTGTTCCCATAGTAGAATGTTCAGTGTTCTCATGGTAGAATGTTCAGTGTTCTCATGGTAGAATGTTCAGTGTTCTCATAGTAGAATGTTCAGTGTTCTCATAGTAGAATGTTCGATGTTCTCATGATAGAATGTTCGGTGTTCTCATGGTAGAATGTTCAGTGTTGTCATGATAGAATGTTCAGTATGTACAGACCTTTTTTCATTTATGTTGTCTAGTGATTTTATTTTTTCTCATTCAAAACAGGAAAATGAAATTGTTTTTTTTCTGTTTTTTTTTATTTCACTCCTCCCTTTTTGGCCACGAAAAGGAAAACGCCTTATATTTCAATTTTGGTTTCTGTATTTTAAAACAAAAAATCAAATAACCACTCATTTTTCATTTTTTTGATGTCCGTCGTCGAATTACCAAGAGATACAGAGACCCTTCTGGCAGCGTTCCTGAGGAATCTTAGCCCGTTCCTCATGGACAAAGGCCTCCAGTTCTGGAATATTCCTGGTTTACCTGCTGCAACCACCTTCTTCAGATCCCACCAGAGATTTTCTATGGATTCCAGTCAGGCGACTGTGACGGCCTCTAGAATGATCCAGGACTTCTTCTGAAACCAGGCCTTGGTGGACTCTGAGGTCTGCTTGGGATCATTGTCCTTTTGGAACGTCCAATGAAGGCCGAGCTTCATCTTCCTCACAGATGAAGACGTTTTCTTCTAGGGTTTCCTGATCCTTGATGGAATCCATCTGACCCTCTACACGCTGCAGGTTTCCAGTGGTCCAGGAAGCAAAGCAGCCCCAGAGCATCACTGATCCACCGCCATGCTTCACTGTAGGGTGTTCTTCTCAGCATCAGCTTCATTCTTCCTCCTCCAGACATACCGCTGATCCAGAGGCCACAAAAGTTCCACTTTGGTTTCATGGCTCCACAGCATCCCAAAACTTCTGGGTCTGATCTAGATGGTTCTGAGCTACTGGAGCCACTTTTCTTGTCTTCTGGGTCCGCAGTGGTGAAGGTCTTGGAGTTCATGGAGCCCTGATGTACATTTAGGCCTTAACAGAAAAACCTTTGGGACTCTGCTGCTAAAGTAAGTCTATGAAGGTTGGCTCAGTGTTTTAACTCCATCTGATCTGTAAATGTGTCTCTGATGAGGGATGAGATTCAGGTTGCATCATTTAGAGACTGCAGTCGTCAGTAAAAGGAGACTTTTGTGTTGAATGTGGGGAAAAAAACATAAAATCTGTTGCATTGAGCTTTTTAAACTGTTTTTGTGCAATTTTGTTATTGCAAACAGCTGATAAATAGTAGATTTTGCCAATAACTCTACAACGAGGGTTGAATAATTTTGTTTCCAACTTTAGTAGCATTGTGAGAGATAAAGAGTATATTCCAAAGTTTTTTAATGAAATATTGTGTTTTAATTGTGCAAATGGAGAAATTCATAGTGATTTAAAGTCTGAGTTTAGTCTACAGGGCATTTGAAATTTGAGGAAAAAAAGATCATGGATTGTGATTAAATAGATCTCGATATAATTTTTTCGGCCACCCCTACAGAAAATAAAATGTTAATGAGTACCTCTACCCAGAAGGTAAAGTTTTGTTCAGCGTTTGTTTGTCCGTTGTCTCTCTGTAAATTAGCAGGATTACACAAAAACTACAACAGGTGCAGGTTTGGCCAAGAAAGACCTGTTAAATTTTTACTAGATCCGGATAAAGTGGTGGATCCAGGAAAACTTCTTAGTTCACGTATTTTAAATGACTTCATTTCTTTGGTTCATGGCCTTTCGGTCAAACAGAACATGCCATTTGATGACATGACTTCAACATTTTCTCAACCAAGGCCTTTTGTCCAACATCATTGTTGGACCTCAATAATGCTCTTGTGACTGAGTCGGAACAAATCCCTGCAGCCAGATTACAAAATCATGAGGAAAGCCTGAAACCAGAGGCGTGGAGGCGGTTAAATGCCCATGCTTTAGGACCGGGGTGTTCAACAATCACATGAGGTTGTAAAGTTGGGTGTGTGCATGCTTTTAGCCATATAATGCATGTTGACTTCCCTCTAAAATAGTGTGAAAGGTATTTATTAACTCCATCACGGACATTCAACATCGTCCCTAATTACACAAAAACTACTGAACCGATTTCCACAGAACTCTATGGAGCAACAATGCATGGGTCAGGCAACCTAAACAGACGTGTAGGATTGTTTTGCCATGGTGGAGGTTTTCACTATACTATGTGTCATTCTAGTTGTTGTTTTGGGTTGTTGTTGGCGTGTAGTTTTCAAAGCTGCCTGCATAATCTGTTCATGATTTGTGCTGCAAACACACCGCTGTGTTCAAAACCTAGACATTAACCCGTGTTGGGTTGAAAGGTGGACGCATGTCAGAATGTCACAGCATCAGGCAGTGAGCTCCAGGTCTTGATGATGCCTTCTGTGTGTTGTTGGTGCACCAACAGGATCCATGACCCTGACTCGAGGTTCCTTCAGCTACTCCAATGGAGAGGAGTACCACGGTGAATGGAAAGAAGGCAAGACTTACCTGTTCACTCACCTGTCCATCACTCACCTGTCCATAACTGTCCATCACTCACCTGTCCATCACTCACCTGTCCATCACTCACCTGTCCATCACACACCTGTCCATCACTCACCTGTTCATCACTCACCTGTCCATCACTCACCTGTCCATCACTGTCCATCACTCACCTGTCCATCACTCACCTGCCCATAACTGTCCATCACTCACCTGTCCATCACTCACCTGTCCATCACTCACCTGTCCATCACACACCTGTCCATCACTCACCTGTTCATCACTCACCTGTCCATCACTCACCTGTCCATCACACACCTGTCCATCACTCACCTGTTCATCACTCACCTGTCCATCACTCACCTGTCCATCACACACCTGTCCATCACTCACCTGTCCATCACACACCTGTCCATTACTCACCTGTCCATAACTGTCCATCACTCACCTGTCCATCACTCACCTGTCCATCACTCACCTGTTCATCACTCACCTGTCCATCACTCACCTGTCCATCACACACCTGTCCATCACTCACCTGTCCATCACTCGCCTGTTCATCACTCACCTGTCCATCACTCACCTGTTCATCACTCACCTGTCCATCACTCACCTGTCCATCACACACCTGTCCATCACTCACCTGTCCATAACTGTCCATCACTCACCTGTCCATCACTCACCTGTTCATCACTCACCTGTCCATCACTCAGCTGTTCATCACTCACCTGTCCATCACTCACCTGTCCATCACACACCTGTCCATCACTCACCTGTCCATAACTGTCCATCACTCACCTGTCCATCACTCACCTGTCCATCACTCACCTGTCCATCACACACCTGTCCATCACTCACCTGTCCATCACACACCTGTCCATCACTCACCTGTCCATCACTCACCTGTTCATCACTCACCTGTCCATCACTCACCTGTTCATCACTCACCTGTCCATCACACACCTGTCCATCACTCACCTGTCCATAACTGTCCATCACTCACCTGTCCATCACTCACCTGTCCATCACTCACCTGTCCATCACACACCTGTCCATCACTCACCTGTTCATCACTCACCTGTCTATCACTCACCTGTCCATCACTCACCTGTTCATCACACACCACTGGCTACATTTGCGCTCACAGCAGAAATATTGTCCGATTGTGATTAAGACACTTATGTATGTGAGGCCATGTAAATAATAATACTCTTGAGTGAAGTAAGCATCCTCTCAGTGATATATGTAGAGTACTCAGACTTTATTATAATAGTGGCTTACAATACAACTACCACAAGACCAAAAATGACATAACAGAGTCAGACCCCTGGTGCCACTGTGGAGCTTCTTCAGGTCTCAGAGAGGTTTGGCAGAGATGTGGGCAGGGCTTTCCCCAAATTCTCCTTCTGTGTAACATGGAGCATGTTAGTCGGGTTCAGTTTAGCACTGGGTACCATTCACATCGTTCATATTGTTCGTATTGTTAGGTATACCAAAGCTGTGACTAGAATGGTGCTCATAGGCCCCACTGTCCCCTTTAATTCAATAAGCTTATAGTCCTGTAACCACATTAACCACATACATAACTCCCGAGGAAAAGATAGAATTGACAGGATGTTAAAAAGTGTCCTGAATGTCTTTATGTGAAACCTAAGGCGATAAGTATCGACTGGCATGTCAACCGATATAAACTGGTATATCGGTTTTATTGAGCACCACTAGGCGATACCCATTAGTTGGGCTGGACCCTACATCAGCCCGTGGTCACAAGCCCAGTCTCCACGAACTCTTGAGCTCCCCTTCCAGTTCTCCATCCCAAATGAGGCCCTGGTCGTCAGATTCCCAAAGGTGTCAGTCCTCAGAGGGCTCTGAATCTATGTTAGTCCGGCTCCTCATCTGGGAACACTTTTCCATGTGAGACCTGTCTAAGTCTCCCAAGTCAATGTGAGGCATTTATGTCAAGCTTTTACAAAACTTGAGAAACAGCTTTTTGAGAAAAACTAACCTCTGGCTTAGTTAGACACATCAGATTGAGTGAGTTAAGGTTTTTACACCACCTGTTTGACACTTTCAAGACACATCAGCTTCGTAAATGAGGAAGGAAATACATTCACCACGTTTGTTCAACACCATATGCACTTATTACATTTGATCTATTTCAACAAAACTCCACAGGACACCTTCAACTTGTAATTGAAGGGAGCAGCATGTACAGGTTATTGGTAATTCTTAGTCCTCTTTGGTTTATCATACAGTGTCATCAATGAGGTAATGATGGGACATGTCTCTGATGGATTTCAGATTTTTAAGTTGGGAGCTTGAGAACAGTGTTGCACCAACATTGTCACAGCTGGGCAACAATTTTATGATTCCTAAATATTTTTCTGCCCTATTATATGGTGGACATAAAGATGCCTCCTAATGGTGAGAGGTTGTTTACATGTGAATGCAGTTTCCTTTTTGACAGCCTTATGACACAGAGATCATGTAATATCACTGCAATGAAAACCCTGCACCGCCTTTATTTATTTACACTACAGTTGTTTAGGAGAATACTACAGTACATCATTGTTTTGCTGTGAAGCTCCTGAAATATTTTTTGGACTAAACCTGATTTTCCATCGGCATGGGGATGATAAGTTAATGTCTGAATTTTCATTTTAGGATGAATTGTTCTTTGAGGATGCCAGCAGTGTTTGGGTAAATTAAGAACACACAGAGAGAGAGTCTGGAAACATAACAGCTAAACTAGATGAGATGAACCTGCACTCATACAGATTACATCTAAGGCCAAAAAAAAAAAAAGGAAAAAAAGGGTCAAACTGAAGTCAGTAACTACACACACATTCACTCACAGACCATCTGGTGCCAGTGAGCCTGCTGAGACTGGATATCAAACCACCTAAACCAGTATTTGCAGTTTGACTAAAACACTTGGACAACCTTTAGGGCAAGGTTAACAAAGAACAAAAGTTTGGCACCAGAAAAGGTGTGAAGCTGTGGGGAGAAACATGTGGTCTCTGCACAGTTAGCACAAAACTGCTAAACTGGTTTTTCTGTCACGGTCCCTCAGCTTTTAGTCCACAGCTACGGAGCCCCTCTGGTGACACTGGAACAAAAATTAAATAATGCGAGTTAGTATCTCTTGGCCACAAGATAATTAATGCGTAGCCACAAGATAACGAGCCAGATTCACTCCGTCTCGCCATGTTACAGCTAAATGTAATAATATCCTGTGTAATAGGTGCTGTTGCATTTTCCTTTACATGTTTAAATATGAAATACGCACAACGAGGAAATGGACTCTTTATATCACTGACAGACTGCATTTTATCACCACCCCAGTGTTTTAATTTTGTTACTGTGCTGGATTGAAATTAGTGTGTAATTATCACCCAGAGTTGGGGTAGTGTTATAAGAATGCTCTGAATCCTCTGTACTCGGTGTGCAGTCTGTGTGCGTGGTGTGCATGGTGACTTCAGCCAGATGCTAGATGGGAGAGACAGACAGCGAGAGAGTCAGATGAGTGGAGGTGCAGAGTGAGGGCACGTCCTGCATGGTGGGCTGGCGAACGGAGCAGCTGCAGCGCAGCAAATATACAGTTTGATCACATCGTGCAGGTATCAAATAAAGTCACAAGTCTGCAAGAACCCAGCAAAGTGGCTAAAGCAACAATGAACAGTGACTGCATGGAGATGACAATAGGTCTAATATGTCCCGGCCACAACATAGTAATGCGTGGCCACGAGTTGTTTTTTTTCTTTTCCCAATGTCACCAGAGGGGCTCTGTACACAGCGGTGTTTTGTTTTCGGGTTTTTTTCTTTTTGTTTTTAGCACAAACATTTCTAAGTAATGACTGGAGTTATCTGTAGACTAATAGAGCTAATGCAGTTCTGTGTTGGCTGTATTGATTTTTTTAATGGTCATATTTATTATCTTTTAGATTTAAAAAAAAACCACAAATAGTACTACATGTTCAAATATCAATAACTTGAGAGAAACAATCTTAAGGTCTGTTTATTTGCTGTTCTGGAGCTTTCGATAATATCACATGAGTTTCATCCAAACATTTGAGCCAAAGTGCACAAAAAGTCCTGGAAATGCTTCTACATCTATGGTTCCATAAGAGCGGATCAGACTCCATCTGCTGATGAAGAGCTTGTGATGATGCAAGCTGAGGTTCACTCTGAACCCTGAGAACAAATGTTTGCAGTAAATTGTTGTAAACTCAAGTTTAAGGCTCCTTTTGCATGACAACGGTTTTGCTGAAAATGGAAAAGTTTTTCCTTTCCATTTTAAGAAATTCCTGCATTCACACAGCATTGTTTTCGAAACGATCCCCTGTACACACGGTTCTGCAAAAATGATTGAAAACGCTGTAGTGGGCATGTCAGAGCAGTAGATGGCAGTGTACCCTTTCAAAATTAACACCACAGAGTAAGATCGCCGTAGTGACGCAGGAAATCTACTTGAGGAGCATAAATAAACTCAACAGAGTCTGCAGCACAAACAAAACCGGACAGTCCAACATTGTTTTTGTTGTTGTTTTGGTCATAGTTGTAAGGCTGGAACCATAATAGGCATGGACCAAGCTGGGCTGTGATGTCATCATTTTCAGGGGAGCTGCGTTTTGCCCGTTTACACGGTGACGGTACGGTGGCATTTTCAAAAGATTATACTCTGGAACCCATTTTCAGAAGTTTGCAGATGCCGTTGTCATGTAAACAAACAGCCGTAACGCAACAAACGTTGACTGTTTTAGGGTAAAACCTTTGTCGTATAAGTGACACTTACTTACTATTTTTTCCCAGAGCTTTTGACAGGTGTCATGGTAAAAATATCAACTTCTGTCCCGACCTGTCATTAAGAAATATGTTTCAACGTCTATTTATAAAATATCTGTTTTGTCCCAATGTGTCAGTAAGAAATATTGTTTCTATTCCTGCTCATTGGGACAAAAGCATACTGTAACTTAACGTGTAACTTAATTTGTAACTTAATGTGTAACTTAACTTAAACAGAGATTTGACTGTATCTCCAAGGTGATGGTTATCACCATTTAACCAGATAATCCTCACTGAGATTAAAAGTGACCTGGCCAAGAGAGCAGCATTAAAAAAACGTGTTACAACAATAAGTAGACATTACAATCAAGCAGCTTTCATACACTAGAAATGAATTAAAAAATAAATTAAAAAAAATAAAATCATGGACTAATTAGTAAAACAGTTTAAATATGATTCCAGTGCAATTTTAAAAGCAGTCCCATTGACCAGTGTCTTCACATGGAAGAGGCCGCGGTGACGAACCGGCCAACAAACACCAGACTCTCACCCAGCAGACCAGCATTCATGTCCCATGTTACACCGGACTCTCACCCAGCAGACCAGCATTCATGTCCCATGTTATACCAGACTCTCACCCAGCAGACCAGCATTCATGTCCCATGTTACACCAGACTCTCACCCAGCAGACCAGCATTCATGTCCCATGTTACACCGGACTCTCACCCAGCAGACCAGCATTCATGTCCCATGTTACACCGGACTCTCACCCAGCAGACCAGCATTCATGTCCCATGTTACACCGGACTCTCACCCAGCAGACCAGCATTCATGTCCCATGTTACACCGGACTCTCACCCAGCAGACCAGCATTCATGTCCCATGTTACACCGGACTCTCACCCAGCAGACCAGCATTCATGTCCCATGTTACACCGGACTCTCACCCAGGAGACCAGCATTCATGTCCCATGTTACACCAGACTCTCACCCAGCAGACCAGCATTCATGTCCCATGTTACACCGGACTCTCACCCAGCAGACCAGCATTCATGTCCCATGTTACACCGGACTCTCACCCAGCAGACCAGCATTCATGTCCCATGTTACACCGGACTCTCACCCAGCAGACCAGCATTCATGTCCCATGTTACACCGGACTCTCACCCAGAAGACCAGCATTCATGTCCCATGTTACACCAGACTCTCACCCAGGAGACCAGCATTCATGTCCCATGTTACACCAGACTCTCACCCAGGAGACCAGCATTCATGTCCCATGTTACACCAGACTCTCACCCAGGAGACCAGCATTCATGTCCCATGTTACACCAGATGTCAGCATTGACCTATTTTAACTTAACTTAAAAAAAACTTCAACTTAACCAAACTGCGACCGTGGATCACATGACTGTGACATCAAAGTCACACGATGAAAGTCACCACTTTGTCCTTTCCTGCACGTTCAAAACTCATAAAATGCGGACGCCGTTAAATGACGCGTGAAAAGCTTCAAATGCATGGCGTGACATGAGATGTTCTTAAACGTGGCGTGCTGCTTCCACGCCGTCACATGAGATCACGCTGGTGTCTTATATATGTCGCGTGGAAAAGGTAATGAGATACGGTTTGACGCTCCAGAGAGAGTTTATCACACATATTCTAAATTATTTGCCGAATAAAACACATTAAGTGTTGCTGTTGTGTTCATTCAGCCTACTTTACTTGTAGTTATAATTTTAAAATATATCAGTTTTATCGTGAGAGGTTTGTTTAAACATGTTTAGATTTTACTTCCTTTTAGATATATCACTTTTCATTTACTTGTTTTTTTTTTACTTAATAGCTTTTTGGTGCTTTTTAATTATCTCTCCCCACCTTCCACAGTTTCACGTGTCGACTTAAATTACTCCAAGGAATATAATTTGTCACACATCACAATTATTTTCTGGCATATCCAAAACAGGTTGAATTAACACTGCTGACTTTGCTCCAGGAGGTGTTGTCATGAACACAGATTGACGCGTGTCGTGTCGCCACTTCCATGCATGCAAAGTCACTGTTTGCACACAAACATGGAGGTGTCTGTTGGACAGAGGTCTGCGGTGTCACATGAATAATTCAGCAGAGTGCTGGTGGAAGACAAGCCCGGCGGCTATCAAGTTACAGGAAGTAGGATGGGTACATCCACAGCCAGAAGCCATACACTACTGTACTTCGCCCATGCAGTCATTTAACGTCTATGCATTTCCACTATTGATTGACATGAAAGCCGGACAAATTCAGCTAAACCGTAATTAGCTGGAGACCGTGACCCCACATGAGATTGGAGGGAGGCGTTACAAAGGAGCTGAACGGCGGATTAGTCTGGAGGGATCAAATCCAAAGAGATGGAGAGGAAATTACTGTCCCTTGCTGCAGCAGTCCACTGATAATCTGTCCCTTCAGAAAAACTAAAGTGTCTGTGGAGTACTCACACTTAAGCTACTTGATTTCATTACATTCAATAACCCCATTCACACTTTGATACTGCTCTAATGCTTGATGGAAGACTCTCTGTGTGTTTCTGGACAGTCGCCTGCAGCCTCTTTGACTCTCCACAGACTTTCTACGTCAGCAGCTCCTCCATCATATTTCCTCTACGCTCTCACTCACTTGTCAGAGCTTCCTCAGGATGAAGGGTTGGATCTAAGTCCCTGCTGGCCCTCTTCTTTACCCGTATATGCTTAATCGTGTCTGGCTTGTTCACACACATCTGCACATATACATGCGGGATGCTTGGAAATGGAATGCAGAGCTCCAGATTTAGTTTCTGCCAAATCTCTTCTCCAAATCTCCCATGAAAACCCTGCTGAGATTAGGCAGAGAGCTGCACTTTAAGCAGCCCTGACAGATGGACTGCCTAATTTACTTTGCCATTAGCTGGGAGCAAGGGACGACACTCGCTCGGCTCAACCTCGCCTCACCCCCTGCCAAGCAGCCTTCCTCCCTCCTGTAAATCCCAATCCGTTGTTTGGGTCTCTCCCCCCCTTCAACACTAGATCTTCCCCCGCTCCTCTCCACTATGGTGTCATGCCACTTGGCGAGCTCTCAGTAAATCCTATTCCTCGCTTACAGCTGCCATGAGGATCCCAGGACCTCCTCAGCCCGTGTCCAACTGTGCCTCACATCAAGTTATTCTCCTAATTCCCGCTGGGCCTACTAATAGAGGTTGGCAATAAGAAACGCTCAGTTCTCTCCCTCCCCCGTTTCCCTCGACTGCCGTCCTCCTGATTCTGGAAATTAGTCACAGGATTAAGAGGGAGAAGTGTGTCTCACCTCCATGGGAACATTTTAAGAGGCGTAAAATGAAACTGAGAAGCTGAAGTTTTGTCTTTTATCACCCGAAAGGGAAATTAAAGTGTTGCAATTAATTTTCTGCCCAAAATGGCAAAAAAAAACCTCTGTTCCGCTAATGTTCCTAAAATCTTTAATGTGTTATTCCTGCTGAGATTAAGTCTACATGCTAATAAGTGGGTGATATCACAAAAGTCAGTGGTTTTGGTTTACCGCTTATCTTCTCTACCGCCTCAGGTAGGAAAATTAAAAAAGGATGATGAACCACTGTCTCCAGTTAACCACCACAGCTGACGGTGATATAGGTGGAGAAACCTGTCAGTCGAGCTAACAACCACCCTTATACTTTATTAGGAGTTAACTATGGCTTTGATCAACAGTTTAAGTTTTGAGCATCATACTGCAAAGTTTGTTCTGTAATATTTTATCACCTGGAATTATTCATAAAATTTAAAAACTTTTAAAGAACATTTTACTTTTTCTTTTTTTTAATCTTTGATTATTGCTGTAGTCGTTTTATTTAAAAATAAAATTCTAATGATCAACTGCAGACTGGACAGAAAGTGTTTTTCACCAGTCACACCTGGGCTCGCTTCCTTAAACTGGCCCCCAGTGTGTTTTAGAATTGCTTTTATGATCTTATTATTTAACATAATAGCAAATCAACATGATATGGGTTCCATATCACCATCATCATCTCTGTCACCACAGATGCAGCTGGTAAAGTCCCGACATCTCCTTAGAAAATATCTGCCTCTGTCTGGACCTGTTGTAAAAAATATTAATAAACTTAAAACATATTCTGCTGGCTGTGAAAGTCCCTCTGTCCTGTTAAAAATATCTGCTTCTGTCCTAACATTTTGTTAAAAAATATCCATCTCCGTCACCACACACCATCGTTTTCCACAAATATGTCTATTTTACTGATGTGTGGTTACAAAATATCTGCTTCTGTCTTGATGTCTCATTAAAAATATCAACTTCTGTCGCCACCAACGCGACAGATGTGTCATTAAAATATCCAGTTGTCAGTTGGTCTCAAACCATTGTCTGTTGCTTGGCACCCGTCTCACTTATCATCCACCACCACCCCTTCTATCAGAGGAACCCAACTCATATATGTAATATGAAGTTCAGAAATCTACAAATGTTACATATTCACGATTACAGAAGAAGAATGTAATTACAGCTGTTCACTGAAAGCATTGCAACTCAGGAGTCTGTGTTTCCGGCTGCAGGTCTACGTCATGGCCTGGGTCAGCTGACCTTCAGCGATGGGACGTGTTACACCGGACAGTTTGAGAATGGCCTCTTCAACGGCTGTGGGGTGATGGTCTTCCCCGATGGCTCCAGGTCTGTGCCTCACTTCCTGCTTGTCTGAACTTTAACCTTAATGATTGAATCATTTAAAAGTGATTCAAAACCATGACCTAATGGTAGAGTGACAATTATGCTGATTATACATTTTGAAGATGAAGATGAGAGATCATACTTCTGCCAACGCTATTGTCACTAAAACCTGAACAATCAGGAACTAGTTTCCAGGCTATGTCAAAACAAAATGTTTTATCTGAGGTTCATCTCCAATAATTAAAAAAAATCAATTTTCATGCCTAAAATTCCAAACATCCAATGCAGCACTCAGACCTCAGTTATTGTTCATGAAACTATAAAATATGATAATTCCTCATGCTTTTGAAAAACGTCCCTCCTCACCTTCCTCTCTGCTCTTTCCTTACAATTCCTAAATCACTGATCCTCTGCTGTAGCAATCTCAAGGTTTTTTTCTTTTAAATGTGTTTGTATGTGAATATTGTATTTATTTATTTCTTTAGGTATGAAGGTGAATTTGTTCAGGGCAAATTTCAAGGTGTCGGCGTCTTCACTCGCTTTGACAGGATGAGGTTTGAGGGCGAGTTTAAAAGCGGATGTGTGGATGGCTACGGTAAGACCTCACTACTCTCACTACTCAACTCAACCAGAATGTTCTTATTTTTAAAAGATGCAAATCAACCAGAATGTTCTTATTTTTAAAAGATGCAAATCAACCAGAATGTTCTTATTTTTAAAAGATACAAATCAACCAGAATGTTCTTATTTTTAAAATATACAAATCAACCAGAATGTTCTTATTTTTAAAATATACAAATCAACCAGAATGTTCTTATTTTTAAAAGATGCAAATCAACCAGAATGTTCTTATTTTTAAAAGATGCAAATCAACCAGAATGTTCTTATTTTTAAAATATACAAATCAACCAGAATGTTCTTATTTTTAAAATATACAAATCAACCAGAATGTTCTTATTTTTTAAATATACAAACCAACCAGAATGTTCTTATTTTTTAAATATGCAAACCAACCAGAATGTTCTTATTTTTTAAATATACAAACCAACCAGAATGTTCTTATTTTTTAAATATACAAACCAACCAGAATGTTCTTATTTTTTAAATATGCAAACCAACCAGAATGTTCTTATTTTTTAAATATACAAATCAACCAGAATATTCTTATTTTTTAAATATACAAATCAACCAGAATGTTCTTATTTTTAAAAGATACAAACCAACCAGAATGTTCTTATTTTTAAAAGATACAAATCAACCAGAATATTCTTATTTTTTAAATATACAAATCAACCAGAATGTTCTTATTTTTAAAAGATACAAACCAACCAGAATGTTCTTATTTTTATAAGATACAAATCAACCAGAATGTTCTTATTTTTAAAAGATACAAACCAACCAGAATGTTCTTATTTTTTAAATATACAAACCAACCAGAATGTTCTTATTTTTATAAGATACAAATCAACCAGAATATTCTTATTTTTAAAAGATACAAACCAACCAGAATGTTCTTATTTTTTAAATATACAAATCAACCAGAATATTCTTATTTTTTAAATATACAAATCAACCAGAATGTTCTTATTTTTAAAAGATACAAATCAACCAGAATGTTCTTATTTTTAAAAGATACAAACCAACCAGAATGTTCTTATTTTTAAAAGATACAAACCAACCAGAATGTTCTTATTTTTTAAATATGCAAACCAACCAGAATGTTCTTATTTTTTAAATATATAAATCAACCAGAATGTTCTTATTTTTTAAATATATAAATCAACCAGAATGTTCTTTATGATTTATGACTTTACACTGTTATTTCTGCCATTCTGGTAAATTTTGATGCAGGTGTTCGAGTTCAATTTGGATTTAACTCAGATGGATTATGGTCACTGTATTAAATTTAAATTGAATTAAATTAAATTAAAAGCCTTGCAACAGGAGGGTGACATATCAGAAAAAACGTGCTAAGGTTTTAAATCTCAATTTGACAATGCTCACAAAATAAGGGACTATTTTCTAAATTCTGAGGAAAAGCTTTCAGTAATTTTGTTACAGAATTGAGTTTATTTCTCTCTGTCCTTTGTTTTAATGTCAAACTTTTTAAATACCTTTTGATTATATTTATCTGTGAAACGTGTTAATTGTCTGGTCTGAAGCCCGCTGGGTGTCTGCACTCCGAGTCTCTGTAGGCAATCAACACGTTTTTATTTGAAGACTGCTGTGCAGCCAAGGTGGAACAATGTGTCACAGAGACAACTGGCTCATTTTTTTCTTGTAAAAATAGACATGGAACATAAGGATTCCATCAGTTTCCTGGGATCTAACAGCCTGCAATCAGAGGCGGAGGAATGTCAAGGAAGGGCGTCGTTCCTCCTAAATGTTTTTGTGGTTAAACATTAACACAAGGTCAGATTACAGTTGAACCTAACCCATTCAGTGAAACAAGGACTCACACTGAGGAAGATTAATGAGACATAAACAAGAGTCTGAGTCTCAGTTTAACTAATAATAGCAAATACTTATAATGAGAGACATTTGTAGGGGGAAACTGCTGATTGGTTCGTCCAAAAACAAGCAAGAAATGATTCTGCATAAAAACCAAAGAAACTACATTCGGTTTGCTCCAAGAAAACTACTAAATAAAAATGAAATCCACCATTTGAAACATCTCCTGTATTTCCAATCATGATTTTCTCTTAGTAATAGAATGTGTACATTTATAAATGTGGCTTTACTTTACCTGAACTGGTTTGATCACTTTAATTCTGCCTACATCTTCAAATTGGATCCTGTGACTCTGTTTTATATATGGGGAGGGATTAATAAGTCACTGTCCTGACACGCAGATGAGAGTCACACAGCTCTCATACCATGCATCATGCAGGCCACGTCTTCCATGAAGTAAGCAGAAAGTTTAAAGTTAATAACGATTGTGGTATTTCTGTTTCATATAAGTCAGCACTGTCTGAGAAAACATAATCCGCTAACTTGGTCTCAGCGAGAGAAATGGTGGCAGCAGTAGTGCAGGGTGGCACACTCAGACTCCCAGCTGAAGATGGAGTCCAGTGGTCTCCATTTTGACAGTGATGATGATGATTTGTAATAGAAATTACAGTTTGTAGAACACATATTGCCACTTTTCTAATGTAATGTATCTTTACTGTCATTATACTTTCATTAGATTTCCTTCCTATCCTTCCTCTAAGGCCCCGTTTACACGACAACAATGTTGATGAAAACGGAAACGTTTGTCCTTTGCATTTTGAAAAAGTTTTGCGTTCACATGGCAACGTTTTCAAACGATCCCCGTACACACAGACCCGCAAAAACCATTGAAGACGCTGTAGTATGCATGCCAGGCCAGTAGATGGTGGCGTACCTTTCAAAATCAACACCACAGAATAAGATCACATGATGCAGCGACTCTACATTGGAGGAGGGTTTCTAAACACAACAGAGTCCGACATTGTATGTTGTTGTTGTTCTGTCCATAGTGTTCTGTCTGCGCACACGAATAAGTGTAATGTGTCATCATCGTTTTCATAAGACTTATGTTCTGCGCGTTTCCAAAAGATTAAACTCTAACTCTAGAGCCCGTTTTCAAACGTTTGTGTTTTCAGGCCCCCAAAAGGCCATTGTTGTGTAAACGAAAGGCGAAAACACAACAAAACGTTTCAGTTTTTGGGTAAAACCGTTGTCGTGTAAACGACCGCTAAAACATGAGAAACAATCATGTTAGAACACTCAAAGAACTTGTTTAAGATTTGGGTCATTGTCGTGGTTTGATGGTGAAAAAGTTGTTGCAGCATCTTTTTATTTTTTTATTTTACCTTTATTTTACCAGGAAAGTCTCATTGAGATTAAAAATCTCTTTTGCAAGAGCGTCCTGGCCAAGACAAACGGAGTTACAAACACACATCTTGTGCTTCTAACCTTACAGACCTCACACAGACATTTAGGAAAATCTGCCTGTTTGCTCTCCTGTCATGAGCACCACTCTCATCTGTAGCTGAAGCTAGCAGTTAGTCAGCTTAGTTTAGCATAAAGACTGGAAATAATGGGTAAGAGCTAGCTACTTCTGTCTAAAAGTCGCAAAAATCCATGTGTAAAGTTTTGTGTTACCAAATGAAAACTGAAACGAAAGTTTTATAGAAGTATTGTGCTGGACTTTTTCTTTGCTAGCACCAGTGTTTTATTTTTATTCATTTATTTGGGACAATACAAGACAAATAAGACATGACACAGTACAGTTGTGTTGGTCCGGGGCTTCTGGCCATGGCTAATGTGCAACTCGTGTCCCTGGTTCGGCTTTTCTACTTCAAAAGGTCAAAACATTGTTAATAAGAGTTTATTAGTTAGAGTAAATTATAAAAGTTCTCATACACGTGATCTTGTAAGAATGACAGTATTGACATCACATTGACACTCAGGTGCATGAATAATTATCTTTGATGGCAGGTTTGGTTGGTTTCATTCAGTGTTTCATGTTTCATTAAACGTTCCCGGATCAGTTTGTGTTTTTATCTCGACTGGTCGGGCATCCCATAAATGTATCACAGGTACAATCTGTGCTCTGAACACACAACCAACAAGGCAGCAATAATGTTTCCTCCAAAACAAACTTCTTCTTTTTATTAGTTTATTAAATTATGGCTCCCATTTGTTTTGATGAAATATGTTATGAGGCGTCTGTCTGCTCCAGGGGCGCTGACGTTTCCAGATGGCGGCCCCGGAGGCGGCGGCAGCAGCCACGAAGGCCTTTTTGAGAACAACCAGCTGATGAGGAGAGAGAAGAGCCAGGGAGCCGTGCAGAGAGCGAAGGCAGCAGCCACCAAGGCCCAAACTCTGGCCATGTGACCCGGTCAGCATCACCCACAGTGCCCCAGGACCAGGATCCTCCTCCTCTTGGTCTGAACAGCTGATTATAAATCTCATCTCAATTTTTTATTGTTATTTTGTCATCCGGTTTGTTTGACGCTGTAATTTAACACGTCAGCAGGCTATTTTTTAAGATTTAGTTTATGTTCTGACAGTTGTCTTTATTTTATTTCTCAGACTTGTAACCTGCAGTATTCTCTAGAAATCAATGGCTCCAGTAAGCTGATATGTGCAGCCCATTAGAAAGCTACTGATTCAGGATCAGCTGGGTCAAACACAGAAATAACTCTTCAGTCAACTCACTGGTGCTAATTCTGCTTCAGACTAAGCTAACCTGACAAAACTTAACTGTGGAGTCAAAAACGCATATAGGCCAGCAAACATTGTATTAGTGATTGTCAAGGAATATCCAGACATCTGGTTTAAACTGGGCAAAATCTCTGTGGCCTGCAGAGAGCATATTAACCAAACAACAGCAAGACGTTTCATTTCAATTTGATCCAGTTACTTAAAGAATTATTTTGTCATTTTAAGCTGCCAAATCCTGCTAAAAATGAGAATCCAGCTAATGTCTTGATTATTTGCTCATCACCAAAGAAAGACAAGGTTTAGATAAAAGATTCAACAGCATCTGAGAATCCAAAACACATCCTGAACCCAACTCAACATCCTGGCTGAATATAATCACTGCATCAACACAATTAAAATGACCATATGTACGGTGTAGTTGTGACCTGCATCGTGTTGAAACGTAGTTATTTAAATATTGTTAAAACAAAGGTTATATACTGAGCAACAGTAGAAACGCATAATTTAAAAAAACACAACCTCCTCCCCTTGGCGGAGGTAAAAAACCCAAGGCAGATCACATTTAGTGACAAGTCCAGATTTAACTTGCACAGAGCTGATGGTCGTAGGTGTTTGTATCGTTGCTGTGGGGAACGCTATCCTGCAGCATACACTACCCACAACTAAAACATGTTAAATCATGAATAACCATCATTTAGTCATAACATAGAAATAACAGTCATTTGTGCATTTCAGAGTAAACCATGATGTTGGTGAGATTTTTTTCTGCATGATTGAAAAGACCTGGTCAAGGTGATAATTTACCGGGTCTAATTAATGTCCTAGAGAAACAACTGATGATGTCACGGCTTCCACAAACGTACATGACCAGGCAGTTTGGATGCTGATGATGATGATGGTCAGAACTCAGCAGACACGTGTAACACAGATGTTACAGATGTTATGGCTCATTGCACAGTGGAGGCAGATCACATTTAATGACAAGTCCAGATTTAACTTGCACAGAGCTGATGGTCGTAGGTGTTTGTATCGTTGCCGTGGGAAACACTATCCTGCAGCATACATCCAGGAAGTGGACCGTTTTGGTGGCGGTGTCATGATGTGGGGAGCCATTGCTAATGGATGGTGGTCAGACCTGGTCCACATCCACGGTACACTGACAGCTATCTGTTACCGAGATACGGTCCTAGGTCCACATGTCATTCCCAGGATACAGCAATCAGGCATCACCTTCATGCATGACAATGCCAGACCACATGTGGCTCATGTCTGTCAGGAGTAGCCTACCTGGACCAGAACAATGTCGCTGTCCTTCCTTGACCAGCATATTCATCAGATCTCAACCCAATAGAGCATCTGTGGGATGTTCTGATCACCGGGTGAGACAGAGAGATCCTGCTCCAGCAACACATGAACAACTTGTCACAGCTCTGCAGGAAGAATGATGTCATCCTACAAGTCCAGAATAACATCTTATCCATTCAGGAGGTGTAAAGTAGTGATAAATGCTGGAGGTGATCACATGTTACTGACTATTGTTTTTCTCTGTCTCACCATCCACACTTTCTGACTTGTAAACACTAGAGAAAACCACTAATCTGCACAAAAATGATTTTCTGTGTGGCTAAAGGGTGAATAAAAATGTGAACCATAATTTACCTTTGATATATAATATGAACAGGATGGTATGACATAAATAAATATACGTTTCTACTGTTGCTCAGTACATGTGACTGTGATGTATTAAAACTCATTTCATTTCTAATAACTTCCAATAATTTCTATGGGAATTTCCCAGAATGATGTCATTAATACTAATTATATGGAGCATAGAAACAGGGTTGAATGGGTACATCTTCAATTAATTAATTCCACATAACTCCAATTCTCCTTAGATGAATGTCTTATATGACGGTCTAAAATCAGATTGTAAACCCTTTAAGGCAAATTTATAATCTGTGATTTTGACATATATAAATATTTTTTGCAGAACCAACAGAGTCCGAAATCAGCCAAGCATGCCAAACAGAATAATAATAGAATGATGAAAAAGTAAATGATTTCTTTTAAGAAAAATCAACAACTCCTTTGCTTGTAACACGACTAACTAAACCCTAATCACATTTTCCAACAGTTAATAATTACACAGTTTTTACACAAGCTAAAAAATAAGTTTCAAAATAAAATGTTAACAAATTTCCTCCTCAACCAATTTTTGCTCAGTTTTATTTTAGATATCAAATTGCCACATGAGTGCTTTCCTGTCAACAGACACCTTTGTTGTTGACTTCTTATTGGTGCTCTCATACTTCATATAAATTGTTTGCTATACATTAGTGAAATGTCACAAGGGTGTAGATCTATGGTGCAGCATCTTTTGTGTTGTCTTTCACTCAGAGCACTTACAGCTCAGTCTGATCACAGATCAGCATGGATATCCCCCTCAGTGCCAACCACACAGTGCCAACAGGTTGAAGCTGATCCAGAATCAGTGGCTTGTGATGAGAAAGGAGGCTGCAGGTGTAGAGGATGGGGAGGAACAGTGGAGGGGAACAGTAATGCCTACAGAGTCCAGGCTCCGATAATGATTGCAATTTCTGTTTTGGAGGTGCAATTTGATAATAATGTGCAATTTGTGCCTGAAAGCAAAATTTTCTTTGCAGTGGGTTTTACATTCGGAGATGAGACGCTGGCTGCTGTTTGTGTAAAAGAGGCTTTTTTCGGTCAAAGGGAGGCTCATGTGATAAAATATATCAGATATACGCTGGGTGTCAAATCACTCTCTGAACCTGAAGGATTTCATTCCAGAAATACGAATAAGAACCTTTTTTTTCATGTGAAATTTTATATTTTTTCAAAGGCACTTATGTAAAACAATGTGTCTATCAGGAATCTATTATGTGCTTTACCTTAATGTCAGGATTCATTGACCAAAACAAAAAGTTTTTGAACTTGACCTCTTTCACACTTTTTGCCTGAGAGGCAAAAACACTCTTGCATGATTCATGCAGCCTGTTGTTTTGCTTTACTTTTCACATCCCTGATTGATTCTGTCACTGTCAGTGTTTAGTGTTTGTGCATAAATCACCAATCCCTTTCAGAGGAGGAAAAAAGGGCGTAAGCGTCATTGTTGTGAACTTAACAAAGCTTGTGATGAGCTCTAACTAACACATATTTTATGCGTAGGTCTTGCCTGCAGGGAATCAGCGTCTGTCTGTGTAATGAGACTGGTGTGTAGCCGTGCCGTGTAGTCCTAGTGTGGGCGGGGTATTAAATGGGAAATGGAATTAATTGTCGGTTATGTGATTATCTTAGAGTGCGATTAATTTAGGATGTGGTTTGGGGGCTGATGTCTTCCCCTCTGACCAATTTGACAGCGACATCGAACGCAGCCAGACTGATGGAGGCATATCACACCTTTTAATTGGCTCTGGGATTTGAGCAGAGACACTGTTAAATGGAGCTGACTGTTGCCTTTAGCTGAGGTGGTTTTCAGACCGGTGGGGTGCAATGTGCACTTCAATTATCTGTCAGTCTTGGACACTGTGTTATTACCATGCAATACCTTGTGACTTTGTTTTTAGTGATTGTTTTTGCTCTTTATCCACGTTCATTCACAGTTTGATGGAACATTTATGTCCCTTTAAAACGCACCTTAAAATCTCAACTTGAAAAGTTGCCGTTTGATATTAACATAAAAGCATCAGTCGTCATGAGGAACACTGTCTGTACTCGATTTCATGTTTCACTGTGACGGGTCTCCATGATGAGAAAAGAAATCCACCCTAAAACAGAATTTCCCTCCACCTCAGAGCAAAACTCACAAACTTAAAATCTAAAGAGAGCTGAGAGTTTCTGTGTCAATTAAATTTTTGTGTGATACAGTTTATCAATCAGCTCTATTGACTGACTGAGAACGTTTGATTGACACATTTGCAGACCATATTGTTGTTTTTAGAGCGATGGTGAAACAACCATGGAAGACGATAAAGAAACCTTAAAATATCACCTTAATGTTTGCACAGTAAATATGAAGCTACAACAAGCCGGACAGACAAGTTCCAACTGCTTTATGCTAAGCTAAGATATTGCACTTGCCTTCAGCTGGGAGCAATATCGTTCTTTGCATCTAACTCTCAGGAAAGCAGCAAATATGTATATTTCATAAAATGTGACATAATATGCAAAACACAGACATCAGTTTACTCCTGCTGGATGGTTGAATTAGCAAGAGCTGTGCTAGCAGCTTCCTCCTTTTTCCAGGCTTAAGCTAAGCTAAGATAAAATCCCATAATTGCTATCAGTCATTTGACTATTTGACTATCATCCAATAGACAGTACATATTTTAAAAAGTTCAGGAAGTGGTTTTCTTTGCTAAATGAAAGTATGTGGATATTCTGTTTTAGAGGAGTTTTCTGACAATCTGAGGAGACTACTGTAACAAAAAATGTCATTTTTGATGTCATCTTTTTGATCATGATCATGATGATGATGATGATCTTTTTCATTGAGGCAATATGACTATTTTACACCAGGGGCCTCATTACAGAAACCTCCTACGTATGAAAATCCTATTTTAACTCTGTTTAGGATGAAACTTAAGATTTCTGGTGTTACAGAAACATGTTTCATGGCTGCATTGAGGTGAAAATCCTATTTTATATCAGGATAGGAATTCAGTTATTACAGCATTATCATAACTAAAGAATTTCTTAAGTTACGAATCCTAAGTTATGATGGGACAGACCTTGTCCTAAATCCAAAATGACAGCCAAACATATACTGTTATTATAGGTCTGTAAACCTGTTAATGACCATGAAGATAGGGAACAACATGAACACACAACATAAAAAAGGCTATTATGATTGAAAGGCTACTTGTATCCTGACTATGGAGACGCTAACATCGTTTTTAGCCTGTTGGAGAAGCTAAAACTGACATAACTATGTATCTGTGCATGTTTTCTGATTGCTTGCGGATACAGACAAAACAGAGCAATACCACCATAAATGCTTGGGGGCAGTGTAGCTACAATTCAAGCAAGGCACAAAAAAATGTGTACGGACACAACGAAGAAGATAAAAGTGAAGAGAGATAGTATAAAAATTCTCCGTCCTCATATCTCAATGTATTTAATGACCTCACAAACCACCGCCGAGGACACCGCTTCCTCTGCTTTTGCCTCTGTGTATTTACTAGGTACATTATCACAGCATCCTCCAGCCGTTGCCATATTTGTTCTCGAAACTTTTGAAACTTCACTGCCCTCTTGTGGACGTATTGATGCCAACGTAAAAGACTAATGGAAGTATGTGGGCGCTGACGGACACACCGTTTGAAACAGACACATCTATTTTCATACATACATGGAGTATAAATAAGCCTTTAGTCATCCAAAAAAAAAAAAACAACTCGTCATAGTTTTTGTTAATGAAATTAACAGTATTTTATGCACATCTTGTCCATTTCTTGCAAGCTAGCTAGCCTGTGACAAGTCAAGTACAACTGCTCTTCTTATAGTTGGGGCCCTCTCATTTTAAACACAGATAAAGGCGTGAAAGATTAGGGTTAACAATTCTAGTTGAGATTATTTAAATCAAGATAGGACACAGCCATGAGTTCAGGAGTTGCTTCTGTAATAGAAAAACAGGATTTTTCCCGTGTTTAAAACTGAATTGAAGAGGGTAACGAGGCCCCTGGACTTTTGTTTTCCTCTCAAAACCTTAAGTTGAATGTAAATTATATTACTCCTTTTATTTTTGTGTGTGTATTTTAAGTGGCAAACTGTGCGTCTGTGTTGAGAAAACAGTGTTATTCTTATTGTACACGTGAGGAATGGAGATATAATCAGTGTACATCCACAGTGTTCACCTCTCACACCCTGTCACACTGAAGCCTGTGCCGGCCTGACGTATGGCACAAACAAAGCCGAACCCATGACCAGAACCACCACCATATGATAAAGGAAGCAAAGAGCAATCAGTGGCTCTTTTGCTGTTCAACAAGTGAGGCCTGGAAATGGGGGAAAAACCATGAAGAGACACAGAGGGAGTTAAACAAGTGCCTGAAAAACCTTCTCTGACTGTGCTTTGAATACTTTAAATACTGCCGGACTGTTTTACTACCTTTTCTTAAGTGACACCTCCTTTTTTTAAAGTCTATGTTTCTTTTCTCTGCTTGATGAAGACTAGTTAAAAAAAGTCAGTGTGGGCGTGGAGGACAGTGGTCAGCCAACATATACTGTCTCTGGTGAGACTGATGAGTAATGACACGACTGACTCACTACCTTCAGACCTCTGCATCTGCCTCGGGCTCCGTTTTTGGCAGAACAGCTGATTTTAATATCCTGAAGATGGAAAGAGAAACCGTAGATTTTACTGTTTACTAGAACGCTTCCAAAATAATACAATTATTCAGGAAGTATTTTGATTTTCACCTAGAGAAGAATGAGAAATGAAATGGTTCAGGTCCCACATTATTTTGCTAATTTATTTAATGAAAGCCGAACTTTTTAAAACACAAACAAAAACCATTTTTAGCAAAACCGTCATGTAAACGGAGTCTTAGCGCTGTGAACGTTCACATGGATGCATATCGCTAGGCTTAAGTTTGTTTGGTGCATTCCACTCCAAAGACTGGTCTTAACAAAGACTGACTTATCAGTTAAGACCAGATTTACTAAGAGCAGCTGGAGGAGCTCACCGAAGTCTGAGACAATAACCCTAATGATGTCAGAGTGATGTCATTAGTGGGCATGATGTCTGGAGAAAGCTGTTATTTACCAGGCAGGGAGGGTCTATTGAAAGACACAGGATCCTGTGTAACCCAACTAGAAACTCAAATCTGGATATTTCTTCCTCTTCTGATTTATTTAAACCATTAAAAAAAAATCTCTCCCTTGCCAGTCCTCCAGCTGTATAGAAGTAAAATAATGGATTCTAATTGGCTGATAGGAGCAGCTCTGGACATTCAAATGAGGCAAGCCTGCCCTCGTTCAATAAGCATAACCTTACAAAGCTTTTAGAGAACAGGGCATCCTGTCGTAGCGTTAAAAGACTGAACCATGTCCCTGACTCACAATGAGACCAGAGAGGCGGACGGCGAGTCAAAAACTAAAAGTAAGAGTCTCTAGTTTGGCTGCTGATTGGACGGATTTGGATGGAAGTCAACTAATCGTGTGTTAAATGAGTTAATGTGGAAAAAGATTCATTTTTTAACATGAAGTTTTTAAAACAAAGTTGAGTATTAAAGCTTATCTTCAGATAGAGTTTACATTATGTCTGATCTAAGGTCAGAGGTTTTCAGACATGTCTCACATGTTCATGGAGCCGACTTATTAAAATAAGGGCCAGTGTGATTCTACTCAGTCAGCCTCATGGTTCATCTACAAAACTTGAATTTGGCTTGAAACCTCTTCTTTTTTTTAAAGTTGTGATTAATCCACAGTCTGTTATTGTGATAAACTCGATTAAAACTTTTAATGGATTAACACCATTAAAAGTCACCAGAAGCTGAACTTGAATTAAAGCTTCCTCTGAAATATTCCACTGAATAACATCTGGATAATGTGGGACCTGTTGAACAAACCCTCGGACTCACATGTTGTTTGTTTCACTCAGGGCTTTGTCCCCATGTTGGCACCTTTAAAAACACAGAAGCAGCATCTGAACACTGAAACCTGTTTCCACAAAGCCATAAATCCACTTTTGTTATTTTTGATGAAATTGTTGCAGGATGATGTGAGAAAAAAAGGAGTGTTTGGGCTTTTAAAATGGAAATGAATCTGCAGAAGAAGAATAAAGAAAATGCATGAAATCCAACTGCAATGCGACCTTTTTGTTTCACCGAGCAGAGGTGTGAGCGAGGCCGCTGGGACACATGAAACACTGAAACCGATGAACAATCACACACACACACACACACACACACACACATACGGAGGGATTTTGAACTCTGATCACACACCTCGGCAGGTCTAGTGATTATTTGTGGAGCTCTGCTGTCAGAACCCCCTCCTCCTCCTCCCCTCCCCCTGCTCCGTCCTCCCTCCCTTCCCCCCACCCACTCTCTGCTCTGCTGTCACTAAAATAGCTTTAAGGTGTGTTTAGGTTGGACTTTAACCCCTCTGCCTATTCCGTCTCCTTGGCAACTGCCCAGAGTTCTCTTAATTTGTATCATCTCAATCTCAAGTGCTGCAGCAGTTTTGCCTATTTGCCCCTAATCATAGAGCCTGTTGCCATGGCGAAGTATTTAAATATGCTCTGCAGATCATATGCACCTAACACCAGAAGTGGCAGCTGTGTGCGTTCTTTTGTTCTTTCACTAAAAACGAATTCCACCATATCTGGCTCTTTTTCTTCACATTAATTTCCCAAACATGTGATTCTTTTTGCTCCTCTAACTCCTCTGAGAGCAGATCTCTTATTTTCTATCTCCAGGCTTTCTTAAAGAGAGAAGGCTTTGTTTGTTATCTTATCTGTGGAGCTTCACGGCTCCCAAAAGCTTTGGCCATATTTAAAGAGGAAGTGCACTCGGCATGTTGATAAGAGAGGCCCGGCGCTGCAGAGACGCAACGCTGTCCCTGCAACACACGACAAATAAAAACTGTCAGCAAACCGAAATAAAAGCAGAAAACAGAAAACACGAGCTGCCCGCTTTTAATTGCTCTGGGTTCCCTCCACTCTCAATACCACATTTGGGAGTTTGTGTTTGAGTGTAAACATGCATGCATGAGTGCGTTGGGGGAGGCATATAAAAGGTGTATTCATCTGCTAAATAAAAATTTCAGCAGCCCTTAGTCTTCCACTCGGAGCGGCTGCAGCTCGAAGATGAGGAGGAGGAGGAGGAGGAGGAGGAGGAGGAGGGTTAGACAGATACATCAGACTGATGCTGCTCCTCCTTATTAAAAATCATATATCAGCTGCTTCTGTGAGCTGCTAACCTTAAAAGACAACATCAGTCTGGTTTCAGAGGCTCCTGTAGTCCAGCGAGTTCATCTTTTAGGATTCACAGGTTTACATGAAAGATGCAGATTATTGGTTGGTATGTTGGAATGAAAAATACCGTCTGAGTACCGAGTGTCAGGAGGCCTGCTGGTTAAGACGTAAACACAACCATCACATTCCTGGTTAAATCTAAATTATGCATCTCATCTCTTACTGCTTTCCTGTCTGTGTCACTGCTGTGATGATAAAACAATGATTTTTAGAATTCATTTTAAAACACTTATAGTACTTTTTCCTGCTGTTTTTCTTGGAATATATTTTAAAATGTTTTGTTGGTTGTTTTGCTACCATGGAGTATTAGGGCCAGGAAAAAAAGGAGATTTCAAGAGAAAAAGAGTAAATATTATGAGAATAAAGTCATTATAGCTCAACTGATAGTCGACCACCAGCGGTCATCTCCTCCTCCACAAAAGACACAATCCCTCCAAGTCTTTCTTTCTTACAGTTTTTAATCTTTTCAAAGCCCTGATATTTATAATAATGTGTTGTTGATGTGCAAAAGATTCAATATTTCTTTATTTGTCCACGTTCCTCATTTGGACTCTAGCGACATTCTCCTGATCTTTCTCCTCATATGTGGCATAAAATCATATGAGGAGCATAAAATCATCATTATCACATTACACTATTTAGACTTTTCTATTGTAAAATTACATCTTTATTCTCGTAATATTATGACTTTTTTTAATTACTCTTTTCTCAAAATCTCCTTTTTTTATTTTCTTTTATTTATTTCAGTAGTCCTAATGCTCCAACGCTGTAAAACCTGGTGAGTTAGTCCAGCTCCAACAGTTTGAGGAAACCTACTGCCTTAAATCATTTTAGTTTAAAAATATTGGTTTTGAGTAGAAGTAACTCAAGTGCTTATTGTTAAGGTAACTTGTTAAGTTAAATTAACTAAATTTAACCAATCTGGAATTATATCACCATGGTGATATAATTCACCAATATTTGTAAATGTTTAAATGATTTGAGTTAATAAACTGAAATGATTTAAGGTTCCTAAAACTGCCTGAGTTGGACTAACTCACCAGGTTTTATGGTGAATGTAATTTATCAAATAAGTTAAATGGAAATAAAAAAAATTTTAAAGTTAAACTGACATGATTAAAACAAACAAAAATACACACTTATTCTAAATAAGGAGGGAGTCAAGTTTCTTAATTATAGTTGGGATTCATGTGATGTGTCCAGAAGACGAGGACAATATCTGAGTTTGCATTATAATTTAGTTTCATAATCAAGAAAGGGATGCAGCATTTTATCACATTATTCATCAGAACCACGGAGTAAAAACCTGAGCTTCTCTGGATTTAGTGCTTTATAACATCTCTCAACCATGAGATAAACATTCAGGAGACTCAGCCTGCACGCTGACAACATCATAAAGGCTGAAAACGTATGATAAACTCCTCTAAGAGGAACATTCTCTGCAGAGATACCGAATATGGCGATCAAGGGATCCGGTTCCATCACCTGTCCACATCCAATAATGTGTGAAAAATAGATCTACAGGCTAAATAATTAGGGACAAAGCAAAGCATGTCCACCAAAGTACCATAAATAGAGTCTATATCGAGGATATATATGTAAGGACTGTAAGACTGTTGGCAAAGGTATGAGCTCTGAGTGCCATTCTTCAATCTTCAATCATGAATTATTAATTAATTACTAAATTATCTCACAGTACATGCAGTACCTGAGAGGACACATACAGAGAAAAAAGACTAAATAGTGTCTGACTTTTGTTGTAATATAAAGATGTTATATTGGAGAATAATTATTCTTTCATTTGAATTTGAAAATGACTCCAAATCTTTTCTCTGATCAACTCTTTTTTTTTTTTTTTACAGTTCTCCCTCAAGCAAGTCATCAAAGCACGTTTTGATTTTAAGACCTCGACACATTAATTTTATGGTTAGATTTTAACATTTCAGCACGCCACCGCCTTCTCCCTGCAGGCAGAAAAAAAAAGAAGAAGTAGAGGACGAGCAGATTGAAGGAGGGCGAGAGGGATGGAGTCGCATGTGTAAATGTTAGAGAGGAAGAATAACACTCGAGCTTGTGGGAAGGAGGGGGAGGGATGGAGGCACGTGGAGGGATGTGAAGACATGATCTACATATTCAACATTTTGAGTCCCATCAACGGGAAAAATCCACACTTTGAAGCTCAGATGCGTCTCATCCATCTGTGGCGTTCTCTGGGTTCCAGCAGATACTATATGTTCCTTAAGCAGCCGTGGAACATAACAAAGTGCTTCAGCTCAAATTTGACTCGACTGTTTTCTGTCTATAACACTTTTTACTGCTACATTTCAGAGGAAATATTGAGCCTATAGAGATTAAGAGTTTTACAAATGAAACATAAGGAGCTTTAAATGTTTTGTTAAAAATTAAACAGCTGAAATGATTCTATTCATTATCATGTAAAATATTTCATGGTTCCAGCTTTAAATGTGAGGATTTACTGCTTTTCATCTTGTTTAATGCTTTTGTTATTTTAAATAATTGATGTTGATTGACTATTGGTTCTGAAACAAACATTAAAAGTGTCACAATCTTCAGAAATTTTGCAATCAAGCAAATTGATTACTGGAAAAGTAAATAATCAGCACATTAATCAATGATAAAAAACTATCATTAGTTTCCAGAAACCTTTATGGGAACTTGACTTAGGTTTAACCAGAGTCTAGGTTTAGGTCCTGGGCTTTGGTTCCAGCTGGTCCACCTAAAAGTCCCACCACAGACAGGAACTTGCAAAAGGAATTCCTGCATAGTCTAACCTGCAGATCACATTTATTTGCGATGTTTCATGTTGTTGTTTTTTTGGTTCCTATTGACTCCCTCTCCTACACACCTGCCTGAAAATACACGTGTGCAGTATTATATTAAATCTGACAAAGTGAACTTTGTCCATGGCATGCTAACATGCTAATGTTTAGCAGGAGCGCAAAGTGTTACTTATATTTCAAGCATTCTTCTGTTATTCCTGCACAGATCATCTAATGAGTTTGTTTTACCTATATGATGACATCACCAGGGTGGCAGCAGTTTGCACCACAGTCTGTTCTCAGCACAAAGTCTACGACACCGTTCACAACAAAACACCAACAACTCTGCTTTATTTGAATAAACCTGTTTGTGCCTCATGCACTGTGTGTGATGTTTACCATGTTCACCATATTAGTTAGAATATAGTAGAATATTTAGGATGCATCCTCTGGAAACCATGAATGTGTGTGAATTTCATGGCAAACCAAACAACAGTTGAGGTATTTAAGATGTAGACATGACATTATCATCTCTACAGGATGCAAGCGTGACCGAAACAGACTTTTAGATGCACTTTTCACACATAAAAATTGTTCCTTGTTCTAGCTGCAGAATGGAACCCATGGCTCTTTGTCACGTCTCCCCCCCGCCCCCTCGCTTTCTCCCATGTTTCGTGTCACCTCTTCAGCTGTCCTATCAGTGAAGGCCAGAAAAGATTTAAAAAATAACTTCCTTGAAACATTCCAGTGGTGAAAAGGGTTTTTGGTCTCTGACAGCCCAGGACATACTAGACACAAGCTGTCATTTAGACTACAAACAGTCCTTGATTCTCCACTTCCTGTCAGGTTTTGGAGGAAGCACAGAGTCTTCATGGAGTAACCTACAACCTATACCATCACACTACTTTTGCCTGTGCTGTTTAAAGACGGCAGTAATTATCCATCATTGTGAGGTAAAATGACATACACATTGTTTGAACAATCAATGGTAATTTTTCATTCTCTGCTGAGAGCTGTCTCCATTTGAGGAAAGAAGTAGGTCATGTAGCTGCTCAATTATGCTTAATTTTAGATCGCCCAGTTTTACTAGCTGTTAATCAGGTTGTCGCTAACTTTGTCACGGCTCTGGCAGCCTGGTTACTCCACGGAGTGTCAGCTGCTTCCAGAGGAAGGCTGGCAATGCTCCTCTAAAACAGCTAACCACTGTGACAAACAGCAGGAAATGGTGCATTTAGTGGGGACTATTTTCTGTGGTGGATTCATACACATTTGGTGGTCTTGTGAGAATTTGTGGCAGCGGGATGGTGTCAACATGAACTAAATGTGTTAATGTCAGGTTATATCAGGAAAGATACACATATAACTTATTTGTGGGATCCATTCATTGATGGTTTTGTCTTTTCATGGGATTTATTGACAGAAGATTCTGGATAATAAAACCAGACTCCTCCTTTAAACCTCTGCTCCTGTTTCTGTTGCAGATTAATATCCGTCTAATAACCAGCTTCTCTGTTCAGCTGCCACAAATGTGATCAACTATACTTTCACTTTAAACTTTAAACACTATCATTACTTCTTATGCACATTAAAGGAACAGTTCTCCGCCCATCTACAAAACATTTCTGGAGCTTCACAGCCAAACAGCGTTGCAGAATTCTCCTGAACAACTGAAGGAGATGGAGACTTATTTCAAAATAAAGAATAAAAACAAACGTAAAATAACTCCATACACATCGTACTTGAGAAGCCATCCCTAATAAAAGATGCTATTTACATCGTTCTTTAGGCTGAACTGTAGCCTCTAAGCTAAAAGCATTAGTGTGCATGAACCACTGGACAAGATCAAGAACTTGCAATATTTTCAAATGAATCTTGGAATCTTGGCCGCATGAAGTCGTCTTCTATTTGTTTACTGCTGCTTTTTTAAAATAGTCTCCATCTTCTTCAGCTGTTCAGGCGAACGCTTCAACGCTGTTTTGCTGTGATGCTCCAGAAATGTTTCATGGACTAAGAAACTTCACCTGACTTCCCATCAACGTGGGGGTGAATAGATGATTAATGGATTTTAATTTCTGTGTGAACTGTTCTTTTACAGCTCAGAGGCATGTTTAAACAAATATGTGACATTATAGACATATTTATATAAAGAGGGAGAGAGAGGAGGACGAGTGTGGTGTGAGTCAGGCAGCAGCTAACCACAGGAAAGGAAAGATGGGGGAGGAGGGAGGAGATAGGAAGGCAAAAGGGGGGAGGAGGGGACCTGGGAATGTTTTGAGCTTGGTTTTAATCTGGGGCGAAGACAGAGAGGGAGAGAGGGACCGGGCATTACATGCTACAGCACACAGAGAGGTCACCACATCGCCTGAAGGGCTGGGATGCAGAGCGAGGGAGGAGGCTGGAAGAGAGAGAGGAGTGAGATGATGGAGGGAGGAGAAAGACAAGCTGTCAGGTGTGGAGGGACGATGAAGTGAGGGAGTGTGGGTTTGTGGGGGGAGAGGTTTCATCTTGTCCTCTCCATGTCGTCGTCACCCCCCTTCTCCGCGTGACGCTGCAGTGCTGAGGGCAGCTTTTGCTGACTCGCCACTCGCTCTCCCCGGGAGCAGGGGTGAGACATGCATCCTCCCCCTCCCTCCCTCTGTGTGCCCACCAGGAGCATTGGCATCCCTCACCCCCACGGGTGCAAGATCCTCTAATTGAGATCAAAGGGATGCCCTTGATGCAGAGCTGGAGGCACATGGGGGCTGTAGGATGGGGCGCATCGCCTCCATGTGGCCGCTCAGAAGAACTACAACTCCCATAGAAAAGGAGAAAACTGGTTCAAAAGCTCTGAAGTTTTATAAATTTCAGGGTTATAAAGGTTCAAATGATGATCATCAGTTCGATCATTAAAGCTTTGAAATGATATTGAGTTTCAAGAGGTTTTAGAGTCACAGAGTTCAACAAATCAGTGAAAAAGAAATTCAATATTTAGAAAAATACAACAATAACTAGATATTTTTTTAAAATCCTGTTAGAAGTTTGTCTTTATTTCATTCTTCTGCATAACTTTCATGCCCTTGGGGAAGAACTTTGCAAATGAATGAGATGAAAAGAATTCATCTGATATCAAATATCCTTGAACAGCTGCTGGAACATCACAAAGAGGCTCAGATATTCTCACTGCTGCACAGAATTCATGCCATGAACTCATGGGTGAAGAGTCTCACTTATAACCTTAAAGGAGCTGCCACCCACCAATGAAATTCAGTTTTTAAATGTCTGCAGTGTCGCAGCCGTTCTCCCAAACAACTGAAGAAGTTTTAAAACCATCAAAATAAAAAATAAAAAGATTCCGAATAGATTTGAAGACATGTTATCTACAAATGTTATTTTCAAGCTTAAATCTTCCCCGTAGCCTCTGCGCTTACAGAGTCGATGCACACCCCCGTCTGAGGAGGGTATGAGCTCCAACGTCTGGACGTGCAGCTGGATCTCTGATCTCTCACCTGCTCCCAGGATGCTGAGTCACCACAGAGTTCTGCTGACGCTGCAGCGCTTCTGTCGGCTCTGGTCTCCATCTGCTCCAGTTGCTCAGGAGAACTTTCCATCGGCAGAATGTTTAATATAATTGAGTCAACGGGAATAATTCAGATTAGATTAGAGGAAGCTTATAAATTAACCTCGTGTATTTACTCAGTTATTACATATAAAGAAATGGGGAGTTTCTACATAACATAAAATAAGTAATTACTAGTAATACAATTCATTAGTTATTCTGTCCCATGTCATAAATCACATTCAGGTTATTTAATTTATTCACATTGAAATACATGATTAAAAAACATTAAATTAAATTTAATTGACCTCGTGATGCAATTTGATGGAATTTGTTTGTGATTTAAATACTTAAAGTCAACGTTATCATCAGGCTGTTATAATATTTGATCATTTCCATTCCTGCTTCTATAAATATGAACATTTAATATAATATTTTAAAGTAAAATTTCACCAAACTGTGTGTATGGAGGTAAACAAGGCAGCCCCCTGAACTTCATATAGTTGTTGAAGTATATGATGTTTATTTTATTTAACAGATATAGATAAGAGATAGTGGCCAAGGCAGCATGGTGGGGCAGTGTGTAGCACTGTTGCCTCACAGCAAGAAGGTCCTGGGTTCAAATCCACCTGCGGATCTGGGACTTTTCTGTGTGGGTTCTCTCCAGGTTCTCCAGCTTCCTCCCACCACCAAAAACATCAGTAGAGGTAAACTGGTGACTCTAAATTGAGATTGGACTGTGGGAGGGGGAACCCACGCAGACACAGGGAGAACATGGGAACTCCAAACAGAATGGCCTCAGGGCTGGATTTGAACCCAGAACCTTCTTGCCCACACACCCCTGCTGCCTGAGTCAAAACCTCCCCAGTAGAAAAGAAGAAGTTTTATGTCCCATAAAACTGGTGGTTTATGGGAGCTTTTCCTCAGCATAGGAGCACAAAGCATCCTTTCTTCATCATGAAGACAACATTTCTGAAAACATCTGCTGATAAAAAGGTGCTAATTGGAGTCTTGGTTCGATCGAAGCAAAGCCGCTATGTTAAAAAGCTGAAGGCTCTTATTGTCATGGTAACCTGCTTTATTTGGCTTAAAAGACTGTTCTAATTGTGTGACAGCTGGCACAGCTCTCACATCATCTTATACTCACCTTAATCATTATCATCATCATTCGTTATCGTCATCATTATTATTTTGGGTTTTTTTCTGTGTCCATCGAAATGAAACGGTAAAACTAGAGGTGATGAAAATGTATGTGAATTTTTGTTACTTCCGTCCTGTAAACTGTTTATCTATACAAACAGAAAACGTTCGGCTGTTAAAATATTTAAAATAGACTATCAGATATTTTTCTTATTTGCCTCTCGGGGCTTCTGTACCAGTACGATTCACTATAGAGGAAAGTATGTTTGTTATTCAGGCAAAAGTGAACAAGGCGGCAATTTCTGATAATCTGACTCCACCATTAATTACAGTCAACATCCATCAAAATACATGAGTAACTATTACTGCTATGATTTAATTTGTTTTAATTAAATTGAATGTAATATGAGTGTATTTCCTGTGTTCCTCTAACTTCATCATCACCTTTTAAACTGTGCTCGCTAATTTTTTAATCTTGTGTCTCATAGTGTTTGCCTGTACTTTTAAATTAAATCCAATTTTATATTGAGAACTTTAAATTGCCTTGTTGCATGAATTGTGTGATATAACTAAAGCTGCCTTGCACTGCATATTATTTTGTTGCATATCTTGGCATGCTAAAGTAAGATGGTGACGTAAGGAATGAAAACAGGAGGTTTATGGTTAAGTGAATGCTTTTATTTTAATGTAACAACATCGTCCTGACAGTCGTGACACTTGATGTTAACTTGAAGTAATCTTATCAAATATGGTAGCATTAGATAAACCAGTGCACATGGTGTGATGTATGAACCGATGGATCGCTGCAACAACCTGTTTTTGTGTTCTCTGTCTGTGCCATGTGACACTGACAGGACTGAGCAGCTGAGGTAAACACACACACACACACACAGACACAGACACACACACACACTCTGCCTTGGTCACCTCACAGCCAGCCGTTTGAAGAGAAGTCCCGCCTCAGCTGCTCGGCCTCGGCCTCTGTGAGTGGCTGAAGAGGGGATCGACAGACGCCGCCGTGGTAACCGAACCACTCCATCGCCTGCTTGAGGGCGGGAACTCCCAGCTTCCTGGTCACCTAGCAACAGAAAGCACCAATCAGTCTGCCTGCACCTCTGACAGAAAAGCTTTATCAATAAAATCAGACACCGGTTGTGATCGATATGTGGCTGCTGAGCTGTGCATCACATGACATCAGTGAGGATGTAGCATGTGGACGTGTTCAGATGCACCTTTAAAGCCACATTAGTCACCTGAAGTTAGTTTCCACACATTTCAGTGAGACACTCTGATATTGAACTTTGTATGGTTGTTAAGTAGAAGCCCAGTTTCATATAGAGTCAGGGCTCTCGACCTAAAACACACATCTGTTTCTGTCTAAAATTTAGAGGATGTGATATGTTAAAGGTTATATTGTTTTAAAATGATCGCTGTACGTTTTCATTTTTATTTTGACTTTATAAGAACAAATTCAGTCATCGTCTCCTCATCCACATGCTGATGGAGGTTTCTGGGTTCACAACACATTTCTGGAGCTTCAGCAGTCTCCCAAACAACAGGAGAAGATGGTGACTAGTTTTAAAACGTTAAAATACAACCATAGAGCTCGTATGGTGTAATCCAAGTCTCCAGAGGAGAGAGCTCAAACTGAAGTCACAATATCTCCATACCTCAGTACTCACACGAAAAATTAAAGTGTACGATAGATCCAATGGAGACTCTTGTTGCAACTTCAGCGTGAGTGATTGCAAATTCTACATAAACAACGTCTTTTCAAATCCAATTTTGGATCTCTGGCCTCCTGCAGATTTGGATGATGCCGTATGAGCTGTATGGTTGTTATTTAACATTTTAAAACTAGTCCCCATCTTCTCCTGTTGCTAAAACGGTACATAATACTTAGTCGACAAAAATGTATGTTATTTTTCATCAGAAGAGGTGACAGGAAATGTGGGAGAGTGAGTGGGGGGAGGATATACTGCAAAGAGTTACGAGGGGAATCGAACCCATGCCGGCCGATGCAGGACTATAGCCTCGATATATGGGGCGCAGGCTGTACCAGCTGAGGTACCTAACTGCAGCCAAATAGTTGGTCAAAACTGAACTGATTTGTATGTAGGCATGTGTGCACACATGTCCACGTGGATATAAATGTATGTATATGAAAATATATTTGGATGTACATGTAACTACTTTTGAGCTCTCGTTTTAGTTAAAACCTCAATAAACATTTAAGTAAAAAAAAACAACTAATGAGAATGATTTTAATTTTGGACTATTTAGTTTTACTAGGTTGCTTTTTATGGATCACATTAACACAATGCCAGCTGTAAAAATGTTACATGTATTCACATGCAGGATGTTTCCTTATTTTTATGCAGACACATTTTAAATTTTTGTCCAATGCAGCCAAACCAAAATAAAACATTTTACCCCAAAGCCAGTGAGGTTTGTCTTCTGTCATTGAAGTTTAATGCAACTAGTGAGATTATCTCTGGGCTCCAGATCAGATGTGACCAAACCTCCAGTCTGTCACTATTCGTGGGTCTTTGAGGAGCATTGGATAAGGATTACTGCAAATACACTGGTTCCACAGGTGCTGGTCGGTTGTCTTTGGTTTTGCTGGAGGACAAGGTTTAGTTTTCAGTAGATGGTAGTTCTAGTTTGGTTTCATTATTTTCTTTGCATCCTTTTTGCTTTTTTCCCTGTTTGGTTTACTTAAATTGACTTTTATACTATTTTATCACAGTCTTTAAACTCATCACAGCTGGTTTTTGTGTTGCGTCCCTCTCCCCTACCGTCCTGGTCGTTCCTGCCTACCACGCAGCAGACTGTACTCACGGCGGCGTTGGGCTCGATGAGAAGCTGCTGCAGGACTCTGGCTTCCTCCCAGCGACCGGACAGACACAGACGCTCCAGCTCACACACCTCCCGGCCCAGGACATTAGCCAGTGCACAGACTCCGCCCACCGCACCTGGACAACAAGGTCACAATGGAGAGTTAGAGGATTAATATAAGACTTCTTTTTGTCTTTTTTTTTTAACACAGTGATGTAGAGATATTCTCCTGACCCTCTTATATCATAAAAAAGGAAACAGAGAGAAGGAGACTGAGTCTACGGCCACATCAGAGACTCGGCTCGAGCTAAATGCTAACATTAGTATGATAATATGCTCACATGACAAGTCTAAGATGCTGATGTTCAGCAGATTTATAATGTGTTGTGCACAGACAATACATAAAGAGACACAGCCAACATAAACACAATTAACACTACATAAGGCTCTAGTTGTCACAGCTTGAGAGTTAATGCTGGTTTTCAGTGTGTGCAGGGAGGATTATAAATGCATGATATATTACTAGTATTTGGAATTTTACTAATAAAAAAATAAGAATAATAGCATAATAATAATAGCATATTCTGCTAAATAACTAACAAATGGCAATAAGAGCAAAGTTAATGTTGAAGTTGTTCCTGACATCCCAGACAGATCAATTTTATTGATCATGAAAAAAATTTAGGGATCAGATGAAGCCTGCAGTGTGGATTCTTTCCATGCTAAGCTCAGAGCTTTGTACCATCACTCATCTGGTTAAACACATCCTGTGGTTTCAGGCTTACAAATGTTGAAACATCCCTCATTAATATCCAAAGAGGGCTTCATCTGCTTTGCTTGTACCTTCTACATCTTCATATACTGAGCAACAGTAGAAACACATTTTTTAATGTCATGCCTTCCTGTTCATATTAAATATCAAAGGCAAATTATGGTTCACACATCTTTATTCATCCTTTAGCCAAACAGAAAAATTATTTTTGTGCAAATTAGTGGTTTTTGTCTTAGTGTTTACAAGTCAGAAAGTGTGGATGGTGAGACAGAGAACAACAACAGTCAGTAACATGTGATCACCTCCAGCATTTATCACTACTTTACACCTCCTGAATGGATAAGATGTTATTCTGGACTTGTAGGATCATTCTTCCTGCAGAGCTGTGACAAGTTGTTCATGTGTTGCTGGAGCAGGATCTCTCTCTCTCTCACCTGGTGATCCTGAACATCCCATAGATGCTCTATTGGGTTGAGATCTGGTGAATATGCTGGTAAAGGAAGGACAGCGACATTGTTCTGGTCCAGGTAGGCTACTCCTGACAGACATGAGCCACATGTGGTCTGGCATTGTCATGCATGAAGGTGATGCCTGATTGCTGTATCCTGGGAATGACATGTGGACCTAGGACCGTATCTCAGTAACAGATAGCTGTCAGTGTACCGTGGATGTGGACAAGGTCTGACCACCATCCATTAGCAATGGCTCCCCACATCATGACATCACCACCAAAACGGTCCACTTCCTGGATGTATGCTTCAGGATAGCGTTCCCCACGACGACGATACAAACACCTACGACCATCAGCTCTGTGCAAGTTAAATCTGGACTTGTCATTAAATGTGATCTGCCTCCACTGTGCAATGAGCCATAACATCTGTAACATCTGTGCTACACGTGTAGCAGTTCTGACCATCATCATCATCAGCATCCAAACTGCCTGGTCACATAAGTTTTGTGGAAGTCGTGACATCATCAGTTGTTTCAGTAGGACATTAATTAGACCGAGTAAATTATCGCCTTGACCAGGTCTTTTCAATCATGCAGAAAAAAATCTCACCAACATCATGGTTTACTCTGAAATGCACAAATGACTGTTATTTCTATGTTATGACTAAATGATGGTTATTCACGATTTAACATGTTTTAGTTGTGGGTACTTAAAAATGTTAGTTCTATGTATCACATGTTTGTTTGTTTCAGTAGATTAGTGCTAGAGAAAGGAAAATAATGTGTTTTTAACATTATGCATTTCTACTGTTGCTCAGTATTTATATTTCAGTCTGGATCAAGGAGTGGATTATTTGACAGAACCATCCCTAAAGCCCTAAAGCTAAAAAAAAACTTTACAAAGACTTGATTAGAAATTTAGAAATACAAGCTGTTTGGAGTAGAATTACCGCCTCAGCACTCCAATCTGTTGTAGTTTTCAACCACATCGTTCACTCATAATAAATGAAGTCGTGACTTTGAGGCAATTTAATAAAAGAAACACTGCAACACAAAGCACATTAACTGCATTTGTTTTGTCAACCTAAAGTTCAACTCTTCGTAACTTTACCTTATTTGATTCAAATTTTAGCAAGAAAACGTTGATGAACAGAGCTGACGGTGAGCTTTATTCAGAGGAACCCTGATCAACCATCATTCAAATTCTCTTGGTTTCCTTCGCTGTATAGAAAACATCAGATTTTAATAAACTGAAGTCATTGACAGGGTTCCAGGTAGCAGATTTCATTCTTCTGCAAACAAACCTGATCAAACCTTATAAACGTGTGAAATCACATGTTTGATCAGCTCACAGTGTGCGATGACTCAACTCAGCGCTCGGCATGTTGGGAATATGATATGCACCCACCACCACCCATCAGCATTAGCATGCATCACGGCGCAGCACAGGAGGTTCTTGAGTTGCCCAAGAGGTCGGAGAATTTTCAGCCAGCAGAGCAGCGTCTGATCCTTTCCTTGGAGTTTTCACATGACGACTTGAGGATTCAGTGTTGGAACAGATAGACTGAACTGAGAGGACTGAGGTGTTTTTTCTGCCTCTTAAATAAAGCCATCCATCACTCTGCTGCTTTACACTGTCAACACAGACATAAAGGATTTACTGTCGACAGTTTTTAAGATAGAAGTCCAGCGTTTCATTCTCTTATTTTTCTTTCCTGAGAGATCTGTAGACAGCAGCGCTTCTAATGATGTCTGTTTTGTTTTTTTTACTTACAGAGCTACATACATATGCATTTTCCCAGGCAACAAGATATCATGGCCTTTCAGTAAGAGTGAAAAGCAGAGCGTCGGCCTCCATCCGTGGCCTTGGAGTTGTTGTTGTGGATAGACGAGCCGGCAGCTGCTGATGGGTGGATTGTTTGTCTGATTTATGTTGCTGTGGCCTACCAGCGATGAGATCACACAGCAGCTTAACCAAGGCTGCAGACTAACAGGCGAGAGGCCCCGCCTACCTGCTGCAATGTGAATGACGGCTCACGAAAGAGATGCTATGTGATTCAGATGTCTAGAAAAAGAGAACGGACAAGGTTTCTAGGACACAACCAAACTGCTTTATCCTTGAGGTGAAAGTTTTCAAGGATGTATTACGATGTTGGACAATTAGCTTAGCGTAGCTTAGCATAATGACCGGAGGCAGGGGGATACAGCTAGCCTGGCTCTGTCCCGGCTGAATAAGAGGCATAGCAGGACAATATTCATGTTTATTGATGCGGCACCCACTGGTGGACATAATTATAATACGAGCAAAGACAGAAGTCAGGTGACATCGTCTAGGAGTGAAGTCAGCACAGGGAGGAGAGTCAGGGGCCGTGTACGTATACCTCATTGGCTCAGGGTCCTGCTTTCACAGATGACAAAACACATTCTGATTGGCTCACATCCAAATAAATGTATGAATGCCGTCACCTGACTTGTTATGAATGTTAATGCTGATAATCTACATAGACAGACATGCAGACATGGTTATAGCCCGTTAGAACATTGTAAATGTACGTACACAAAGAAATTATATTCAATATGTGACTTCATAAAAACCATCTAACCATCAACCAAAGTAAATGCAAAACTAAGATCTCCAATCATTTCTAGTTCTTGTGGCATGGATGGAATAATGGGGTTGTTACGGCTGACCTCTTATATCTGGGTTCTTACAGCTGACCTCTTATATCTGGGTTCTTACAGCTGACCTCTTATATCTGGGTTCTTACAGCTGAGTTCTTATATCTGGGTTCTTACAGCTGACCTCTTATATCTGGGTTCTTACAGCTGAGTTCTTATATCTGGGTTCTTACAGCTGAGTTCTTATATCTGGGTTCTTACAGCTGACCTCTTATATCTGGGTTCTTACAGCTGACCTCTTATATCTGGGTTCTTACAGCTGAGTTCTTATATCTGGGTTCTTACAGCTGAGTTCTTATATCTGGGTTCTTACAGCTGAGTTCTTATATCTGGGTTCTTACAGCTGACCTCTTATATCTGGGTTCTTACAGCTGAGTTCTTATATCTGGGTTCTTACAGCTGAGTTCTTATATCTGGGTTCTTACAGCTGAGTTCTTATATCTGGGTTCTTACAGCTGAGTTCTTATATCTGGGTTCTTACAGCTGAGTTCTTATATCTGGGTTCTTACAGCTGAGTTCTTATATCTGGGTTCTTACAGCTGACCTCTTATATCTGGGTTCTTACAGCTGAGTTCTTATATCTGGGTTCTTACAGCTGAGTTCTTATATCTGGGTTCTTACAGCTGACCTCTTATATCTGGGTTCTTACAGCTGAGTTCTTATATCTGGGTTCTTACAGCTGAGTTCTTATATCTGGGTTCTTACAGCTGACCTCTTATATCTGGGTTCTTACAGCTGACCTCTTATATCTGGGTTCTTACAGCTGAGTTCTTATATCTGGGTTCTTACAGCTGACCTCTTATATCTGGGTTCTTACAGCTGACCTCTTATATCTGGGTTCTTACAGCTGACCTCTTATATCTGGGTTCTTACAGCTGAGTTCTTATATCTGGGTTCTTACAGCTGGGTTCTTATATCTGGGTTCTTACAGCTGGGTTCTTATATCTGGGTTCTTACAGCTGAGTTCTTATATCTGGGTTCTTACAGCTGAGTTCTTATATCTGGGTTCTTACAGCTGACCTCTTATATCTGGGTTCTTACAGCTGAGTTCTTATATCTGGGTTCTTACAGCTGGGTTCTTAAGGCTATGAAAAACCATTTGACAGCCAAACTCAAACAAGCTAAGTCGTCATATATGTGAGCTTCACTAGAGTAGATGTACGTTAACTGTCTGAACTTTCTAATTACAGCTCTTTGCGGTGAGGTTCTGCGAGGTTTTGATTGACAGGTGGTCGACCTGCCCCTTTCAGCATCATCGTAGGGGTTGTTGAGTCCATGAATTCCAACATCAAACATTCGAAAATGCCCTGACAGCATATCAATCACTAACTGCCATTACATTGCTCTGCCTTAGTTGTGTCACTCCCTCTCTCCCTCTCTCTCCCTCACTTGGCCAATTACTCCCATATTTCACTTATGGAGATGAGAACATCTCAGGGAGCAAAGATCAGAGCGCTGCGGTGTGAGGATCTGTCTTTAACAGTGTGTTAGTGTATGGCACGGGGAGAACATGACTCATTAAGTTCCTTAGCATCGCATTGATGCCTATCCCCTAACGAGTTATCTAATCCAGGCCTGTAGTACACGCTACGTGGCCAACATACCAACATACATGTAAACCCATCATAACTCTGCTGTGAAAGGCTGCTGAGGTTTTATGATCTACTTCAACTTCACATGAAAGGTGACCTGCAACCCCGCAGGATGAGAAGACTAATAAAAAACACACAGAGAGGTGCAGTCGTCATTCATTCCTAAAAATGTTTGGGCATTGGAGGAACAAGACTTTTAATGTGAAAATAAAGGGGATATTAAACAAATCTCGAGCACATACAGGTTTGGTGCAGAGTCAGGTGCTGTACTGGACTGTTGTGGTGAAGACACAGCTGAACTGGAGGTGGTGACTGAAATGAGATTGAGACAAAATGCACTCCCTCTGTATGGTGGCTGGGCTCAGCCTTTATGCTGCCTTCACACTGAACGCAATGCTAATTTTTCAGTCAATGCAAAGATGCAACTAGATGCAAGCAGACGAGAATTTGATGATGCAAATTGAGCAAATTTCACGTTATTTGCTTCATTTGTGTCATTTGTGCAAGTTGAAATTTTTCAACCCTGGTGAGAAATGTTTGTGACGCTGTGACGCGAAACCCCACCAGTTTAAAGAGTCTCCAAACGTTACATGTCTGGACGTTAATGCGGAGCTGTAGGATAACCTGTATGTGAACACTGACATTTCTCTTTGTAATTTAAAGGTTTTATAATAATGTGGTTTTTACATTCAAACTCTAATTCTGAATTCAAATGAATTTTGAAACATTATCCACAACGAGACGACACTGAAAGCAGCAGAAACTCCTCACACACACTGTGCCATAACAGAGCAGCATAGTGGCGTAGCGGTTAGCAGGTTAGCACTGTTACTATATTATAGAGGATGTTTGATTGTAATAATTCAGGAAAAATCTGTAAAAGTTTCACACTTAATTTGAATTAGGATATTTTACTTTCATTTTATGGTACCTGTCATTTTTTTAAACCTTTTTTTTTTACAGTGCATATAATCCCTTCAGGAAGCTGCTCCAGTCATATGGAATGAAATCTGAAACAACTGCAGGGAGTGACCCCAGAATGCAAAGGATTATGGGTAGAAAGAGGGAGATGTTTGTCAGAAGTTTCATGTGGATGAGCAGATATTAAACACATTAATGAATGAGGTTTTTTCTATTTGTAATTGTGCAGCAAGAACCCAAAAAGAAAGACACACAGAATAAGAACAAAGTGAGTGTTGTGAGATCACAGCCTGGTGGATTTGAAGGCCTGTGAGGAACAGCAGCACCACTAGTTCTGTTTCAGGACTTCTTACCGACACAATAGGCAGCCATGAGAAACCCCGCTGAGCCAGCCAACACCTGGAAATCCTGCATTTTGGTTTTGTGAACAGTCAGGCCGATCCGTGTGATCTGAGGAAGAGAGAGGAAGGTAAAATCAAGTCAGGACTGTTTTATCATTATCCCTCCTCCCTGCTGTCAAGACTAATATCTGCTGTGGTTTTTTTTAATCCCAGGAGACGCTGTCACAAGAGACAATGACAAATCCACCATCTCACAAGGTAAACAAATCGCTCAAATTGAGACGAGCACTGACTCACATGGCGGACGTTTTGGGAGGAGGGGAATCGTTCAAGATCCCAAACAGAAGAAGAAGAAGAAGAAGAAGAAGGGGGAAAAACAGACAAGTCCCAAGTGAGGGAGAAAAAGAGAAATGAACTTCAAAAGAGGAGGAGGAGGAGGGGAAGGGTTGGAAAAGGCTCATGAATAATTGATGCAGCTCCCTATTTTGTTTTGCCTCTTTTAATTCTCTTTTGTCAATCCAGATATGAAGCACAGAATCCAAATAAACCTGAGAGGGAGAGGAAGACGACTCCCAGGCTGCTCTGTGTATGAAGATGAAAACTCCGCAGGGAAAACCTGCAGCCACTGATTCCTGCCTCCAACACTGCTACCAGGGAGGGTCTATTTATAACTGCCGGGTGTCAATCAAATTCCGCAAATCAGTCATTTCAGACACGCAGCACTGTAATTGATCAGTCAGTCAATCAGGTTATAGGAGCTCCTGCTGCTCTCCTGAAAGCTTGAGCACTCTGGCTATTATCATAGAGCTCCCCAGTGGGAAAATAACACTGCAGCAAGTGTACAGAAAAACACTCATTAGCTTTTATTTTTCAAGTCTCATTATCAAGATTAGTGCACTTTAGAGTGCAGGGAAACTTGACCCTCCACTGAAGATTGGGGGTCTTGATCACATTCACATGTATTTTACTGCCTCAGGGCAATAATGTGCAGCATGTGGATAAAAACACCAAAAAAGTAGCAATTATTCTGTAATAATAAGGAACATAGCTATTAGATATGGATATAGCTGGGCATTAAGAGGAAATATCATACATATAAATATGTGGGTTTGTTCCTGCTTCCTTTTCTTTCCCTTTATTTTCTCTGCTATGCATTCCTATTTTTAAAAGTGCAGAATTCACAGACGCTGAAAATCCTAATAAGATGCTTGATTCTCTCCAAATGTACTTATTTCACCACTGTAATGTTGGTAATGACGTGTAAAGCTAACAGGCTAGTCTAGCTATCTTGCCCTGGATACATGGAGCAGAGGAGAGATGTGAAGTGAATATAACGTTACTCCATTTCATGGCAAGTGGTGGTCCAATTCATGGTCCCCAGACTTCTCCTCTGGGGTCCAAATAGTGAAAGTTCCAAAAGGACAAAGGTTTCCCTTGGAATATCTCAACATCTAGCAGATTGCCTCTAAGTTTTGTACATAAACTCATGGTTCTCAGATCATTTATGCTAACATCTTAAGTGACCTCCTGACTTTCCCTCTAGCTCCATCATGAGGTTGATTTATGCTTTTTCCAGATTGTTCTCAACACTAAGTGCAAACATTCACGTTTCTCTCAAGATTAGAAGAAATCATCTTTTCATCTGGTGTCATCATCAGGCCAAAATCTTCCAGCCTCAGCTGCACCATTTCTTTTGTATTATTTAGCTAAATGTTAGCATGCTAAGATGCTAAACTAAGGCATTGCTGTTGTGTCATTTTAGCATGTGATAGCATTACTGTAGACTGCAGCTCTTCTTTACGTGTATGAACCGCCATCTTTATTTATTTTTATTATTTACTCAAGAGAGCACCAGGGGTGGGACATTAGTCCCAGCTGGAATCTGATTGGCCCCTGAAGTGTTCCAATCCTGATTTCATAACTTCCTATTGGATGTCGGTGTTATCAATCTGGCATTGCGAACTGTTATTGGCTGGTGGAAAAATTTCCCTCTGTAAATATTTTAATTCAACAGCGTCACATGTGTAGTTTATTAATTCACAGAACTAATGTAAACATGTTTTAAAAACTACAGCAGCCATGATTCATGTAGGCTATGGACATAACAGCGCCATCTGTGGGTAACACCATAGAATGTTTCACAACTATCAGTTAGAATCTTTATTTCCTGGAAGGTTTTTGATGTACACAGTGGAAAAGTGTGCTTACATTGTGCTAAAAAGCACAATTTTGAAAATATTTTCAATTATGTGTGTCTTTGCTTTAAGCGACAACAGCAAACAATGAAGAACTGGTGAAACATATGTACATCTCAAAAGGACATGTGCATGGATTTTGGACATACACTTGGTCCCTCTGTGTAAAATATGGCCCCTTTATGACCCCTGATTTAAAATCCTAGATCCGCCACTGGAAGGCACAACAAACTTTCTGCAGTGTGCCTTTGCATAACAAACGTTTGTGTGTCTGCAGACCCCAAACATATAGTTTACATGTGCTTCAACAAAACCTCTACAGTCCATGTTCTGTATGTTTCTGAAATCATAATGCTTATTCAGGATAGTCAGAATCACTGTGCTCTCCAGGCTCCATACCTTAAAATGATTTAAGAAGCAGAAACAAGCGTTTTTATACCTTTTCACCAATCACAAGTCAGGTCTGACTGCAGCATAATTGGTCCAACTGAAATTAAACTATGAAACTGCAAATCCTTAGCAAATCAAGTATGCAACATATAAATGATTTCCAACTATTTTTCTAATGTAAAATAGTTTAAACGATGAACAAAACCACTGCTGCTATTCCTTCCTCACTACAGCTTAGAAAATGTTCTTTCTTCCATCATAAACGTGGATCAGTCCTGCTTTTAGTCTATAAGATGTAAGAATGTATTATTTCTGTCGCTGTCTGGTGAAACGTACATAAGGGCCTCTTAAACATGTGGGATCCATTCTCCTTCAGTGTCCTTCATATGAGAGAAACACACTTTCTCACCTTTAGACGTGGACCTGTGTCTAGTGGTGTCTGTCAACACATATGCATAAATACACCAAGGTCATCATTTTACACTCTATTACATCTTCATTACTGAGCATTGTTGGTGCCTAACATTGGCTTCAGGCAACAAATGGAAAATCACTGCTCTGAGTATGTATAAAAATATCTGTAATACATTTATGCTTCTTTAAAGGTTCATTCACATGATTAAGGGAGAGTCACCATACCTGGAACATTAATTCTTTTTCACTCTTTTTTTACTTACATGCATATTAGTTTCAGGCAAACAACCAACAAACGAGATTTAGAGGTTTGTTGTTTCTCTGCTCTGTCTGCAAGTTCTCTCTTAAATTTCTGAACGGATTTTGATGAAATTTTGCAGATCTTTTCTTTACATCTTTTAGAGTTTCAGAGTGAATATAATAGGGACAGATAACAGTATTAATAATGTCTCAAGCACCGTCAGTATGTCTTAAAGATAGCATCCATGTATTCACAAATGATTGCCTCCACATCTGTCACATCTGTCTGCTTTCACTCATACTGATCGTCAGCGTCTCAGCATCTCGGGGCTGTACAGTGAAAATAAGCTCCAGCCACGCTGCTGCTAAGTCGTGGGAACCAAAAATAGAAACACGTGGCACCACAAACAAATCTTTTTCTATTTCCTATTGTTGGTTTCAAAAGCAGCTGAGAGAGTCGGAGGATCTTGCTGCTGGTTGGTCCTCTAACAAGCTCTGCAATGCAAAAATGATATGAAAACCAATGGTGCAAAGTAACTAAAAACTACCAATTTTGTGGTATTTTTCTACTTCACTAAAACTCAGATAGATACACTGTTATTTATCTTATTTAACCTTTATTTAAACAGGAAAATTAACCCGTTGAGATCAAGGATCTCTTTCACAAGGGTGACCTGCACACGTACTTACAGTATATAAAACCTTTCTAGTCTGACTGACCACTCAAAGCTTTACAACACCAGCCAGCATTCATCCATTCACACCAACATTCATACAGTGGTGACATTCATACCATGCAAGGCTCCACCTGCTCATTAGGAGCAGTAACCATTCACACAAACACTCACACACCAATGGAACAGCCATTGGGAGCAATTTGGAGTTCAGTATCTGTCCAAGGACACTTTGACATGTAGGCTGAAGGGGCTGGAGATCGAACCACCGACCTTCTGATAAGTGGACGACGCTCTACCACTGAGCTACAGCCGCCCTTAATGAGCCGCACACCCGTCTTAATTTACATCACAACACAGTGTAGGTGCAGGTAGTGAGATTAAAGTCAAGTAATCAAATGAGTCTCACGTTCTTCTTCAGGATCCCAGCAAAGTCATTCATAGAAATTAGAGCTGGAAATTTTGTGTCCTTTTGTCGGGTATTCCAAGAAGTGGAGGCAGCAAATTTAAAAGCTTTTTTCCCCAATTCAGTGCGAGCAAGTGGAACAGTCAGGTGCAGGACATTTTGTGAGCACAGCTGATAATGGTTTTGGTTTGTAAGTAAATATGTGCACAGGTATGAAGGGACCAGTCCTAGAAGAGTGTTATAGATGAAAGTCAGTCAGTGCGTCTGCGTACTTATAAAGACAACCAGTCAACTGTAGCATACAAAGAGCAATGGTGAGACGTTTACAACCAGTGACACATCTAAAGGCACAATGATAGACAGTGTCCAGAGACTGTAAACACTGAGCAGAAGCACCAACGTTCAACACGTCACCATCGTCCAGCAGAGGCAAGAAGGTTGACGATACAAGATATTTTCTTGCTCTAAAAGAAGAGCAGGATTTAGTCCCATAGAAGAAGCCTAACTTCACCTTGAGCTTGGAGACCAGGTTTGCTATATGAGACTTAAAAGACAAGAGGCCATCAATAAGAAAACCCAAATACTTCAATGACTAATTCAATTTGTTTACCTTGAAGAGTTATAATATTAGGGAGATTTGGTGGAAACTCACTGGAGGTTGAGAACAGCATGAGTTTAATTTTGCCTGTATTCAAAACCAGTTTTAGTTTCTGCAGACAGACTGAAAAACATTAAATGCTGACTGCAAAAATTCAAAGGCCTGAGTAACAGATGGCAAACAACAATAAACAATGGTGTCGTCAGCATATAAATTATATATAGCACTTAATAAGTTTTCACACAGCTTATTATGCTTGTATAAGCTTATATTATGGGAAACAGTATAGGTCCTAAAATAGGACCTTGGGGTACACCCTTTGATGCTGTCAGGAAAGAGGAGGTGGAACCTGCCATCTGAACACATTATGTTCTAGCAGACTTGGTTAACCAAGACGCAGCTTGATTTGACACACCGATATGATGGAGCATGTTAATTAATACTGTACTTTTTGTGTCCACTAAACTGCGTGAAAATGTTTTACCCACTTTTTCCACCCTGAATCTTACCGTCAGCACCTCAAATAAGCAACGCAGCAATCTTTATACATTGGACTTCTATAGGGCTGTTAAAAGTTTTAAGCTTAATCTGTAAAGTTAACATTCAAATTCTAAATCAGCAATCGAATCAGATACTGCTTTTCTCTTTTCATATGGCCGTTCATTCTGTTTAAACCTGGTATTTCTGCAGAGTTGCAGATAAAAAAAATTTTATTAGGCGTAGGATTGTTTCCAACTTGTGTGACACCAACATGTTCACTAACTCCAGAGCCGTATAAAGTCAAAAAGTCCAAATGTATTGAAAAATAATCTGCTTAAATCTATATTTGTTGTTGTTCAGCCTATAAAAAATAACACCTTTTTCACTGCGGTTGAAACCATTTGTTCCCCTCTTGCCATAGGCAAATGCAGGCACCCACTTGTGGCATTAACGGGGCGTTCATGCACCATACATTACATTAATATAACCACACAAAAAAAAATCTATACTTGAGCTTTTAGCTTTTCCTGCTCAGTTTCTAGACTGTTCTTGGGTCAGAGGAGATCTTTCAGTTTCTTCTGGCCAAAGTTGAAGAGGCAGGTTTTATTTATTGTAACCTACAACGTACATTTAATGCTTAACTGACATTTGCTGCTCACTCTTTTCCTCCTTCACCTCCAGTCTCCTGCTACTTGAGCTGACTTACTCAACCACACACTACACACTGCCCTATCCCTTCAATGAACCACACTACATATTATGGCTCTGACTCTAATATAGATAATAGTAAAGTTAATATTTTCACTCCATTCAATCTGATGAATCAAATCAAATTGTGAATATTTTTAGGGTGATGACATAAAATTTGATGACAGACATTAAAAGCTTAAATCAAAAACTACAACAGAAGCTTTGCGTGAAAACACAATATGCTAACAAAATGCCCATAAAAATGGGCAAGATGCATTGCAGCAGTTGTGCACTTTCTCTTACATATGTTGTGTATCAGGCACCACTGCTGCTTTTTTAGCTTTAAATACATTTTTATTCTCAGAACGACACATTCCTATTCATTTCATTGTAAATTAATAAGCTCCAGAAATAGCATGGGGACAGGATACAGCAGACAAACAACAAAAATAAATAATATTTCTACCTGATAACAATAGATTGATATTAGGCCTCTCACTTCTCCTACTAACATCATTAACACTGATTGTTCAGAGCCACATTTTGAGCCGACAGCTGTCAGAGTTGGACTCATGACCCATTTATCAGCCACATTGGTGAAGTCTTTAAACATCTGGACATTTAGCATGACTAATAATAACATTCATCCATGAAAATACTTCATTATGGTGGTTTATTCATCTTCACTCTGTGTCACAAGCTGTTAATCATTTTATTTTTTCAGGTCATTGTAATATTAACTAACTCAATGTCACATAGTAAATATGATTATATGCATAAGTGCAGTTATAACCAGTAGTTATAGTGTAGCTATGATGTAAACAGACTTTCAGTTAATTGTAGGAGACACTGATGAAATGTAGTCACATGCAACCAAGTTGAATTAAAACGTTTCACATGCAATAGATGCCTGCTTTCGTTGCACGGACACACAAAGAGGAAGGGCTGGTAAAAGGAAAGAGGTAATAAAGAAGCTTTTCCGCATGGCAGCTCAGCCAATCACACGCTATTTTGGATCAATCAGCAGTGAGAGGCCTGTCCACACGAGAGTCCGCTGAAAAAACACCACCATCTTTTCTGGGAATTTATCCACATGTCCGTGAAAAACCCATTTCAAATTTACTTTGGTCAAAATATGAGATTCAGTTCCACCTGACCGAACAGCTGAGGCTGCTGATGTGGGGACAATGTGTTTGCCACTGTTTTTGAAACTTGTCTGCCTTCCTTAAAATCAACCCATCGCTCGTTGTTTTCTGTGGTTGGCCTCTTCACACCTACAGCTGAGCAGGGCTGCTCATAAACTCCACCCACGCTCCTCCCAGCAACTGGACAAACATGTTTTTTTTTCCCAAATAAGAAATCCATCTGCAGCTTCTTGCAAACACTTCCCACTGATACGATATTAAGAGCTTTCCAAGACATAACCTTGAAATCAACCCAGCAGGATAAAACGACATACATTTTAGCCATTATGAGATGCACATCATCTACAAAGTATGTGTGGAATTTCTCTGAATTCTGTCCAACAATTTTGGAGGAGATGTGGATATGGATTCCCTGTTAGATACGGATGTATGAATGAATGGACAGACAAGTGTAACCCTATATGCTTTATAAGGAGAAGAAGAAGAAAGATAAAATTCAGCAAATCCTCCTTGGTTTGTCTTCACACTGTTCCAACAGCCTCTAACTCTGGTTTGATCAAAACAAGCCCTTAATTCACTGCATCCTCAGTACAGAATGTATTTAATCCTTGGACCTTCATAAAGGGTAACTCACTCCTCTGAGCCATAAAAGTCTGTGTCTTTAAACTGCCATAAAATGGTACATATTAAAACTATATAATTATCAAACATGCATTTGTTTGCAGAATTTTAACCCTTTAAATGCCAAACGTTAAATGGATTTCTTTTTGTAATTAACACAGTGTGGAATATGACATTGATTAGCAACAACATTGATTTTGATGCATTATTACCTCCACCAAGGAGGTTATGTGATTGGTTCGGTTTGTCTGTCTGTCTGTCTGTTTGTTTGTTTGTTTGTTTGTTAGCAGGATTTTGCAAAAACTAATGGATTGATTTGCATGAAAGTTTCACCAAAGATGGATCCTAGCATATCCTAGCAGTGATTAAATTTAGGTGATGATCCAGTGAGAGATGGGACTAGTACTGCTGGAATAATGGCCTGTATCCACCAAAGCATTGTTTCCAGCTTAAAATGCCAGGTATGCTGGGAGCGCTTGAGAGCACTTTGGAGGCGCAGCGTTTTTCAGCTGAGGTGCTTTGGTTGCTATGATACGGAATATCTGCAGAAGTAATATGTGTTGCAAGTACCTAATTTTGTGGATAGTTTGTTTTATCAACAAATACTGAGTGTAAAAATGGCAGCACAAGGTAGAGGACTTGTTCTGGCCCTGGCTCTGGATGAAGGGAAGGCTGGAGGAAGTAGGGAGAGAGACCCGCAGGGTCTATGTGGGTTCTTGGGATTTTGTGGTATTTGTCCCACCCCTCCTCCACTGTGATTGGATGGCTGTGTAAAAAGTGACAATGATGAGCGCAGCATTTCACCAAAAGTGACCAGAAAAAAACGCCAAACGTGCAGAAAAGACGCTCAGCGCTTCGTCACGCTACTGGTGTTTGTAGCATAATGTAAATATGTGGCTCTCCCATTGTTAATAATTAAACAAATACGTTGACCTCAGGAAAAAATACTTCGATGGACACAGGCCCTAATATTTATGTCGAGGATTGTTGGGCCTTGGCGGAGGTCTGCACTCTCCAAGCGCTCTTATTACCTTTTGTGCAGTATTAGATTTTTTTTAATCCCTTTCAGTATCTTAAGAGGACAAAAAGGCCCCCCTCCTGAAACTGCCATAATATATATTAATATTATTAAGCACTTTTACTGAGTTAATTTTTAACCAACATCATTCATAATCATAATTTATATTCAGGATTTTAAGCATTTAAAAAGTATATATATATATATATATATATATATATATATATATATATATATGTATATATATATATATTTTCCCTATTAGTCTCTTTGACATAAAACATGGAGAATAGGGTCCAGGATGGAGAACAGCTGTTACCCCTTGGACTTTGATGGCCTGTGTACCAAACCTGTTTCACCTGTTTGTTTTGGGTACCGTACAGCCTGTATGAACAGCTCCCCGTTTTTGACTCTTGCCTATAGGTTTTACTATATTACTAATAAATCCATGAACTGCACCTTTACTGTCTCTTGCTCCTCTGAACTTCTCCAAAGTTATAACACATTGTAAAATAGATTTTTAGACTTAAAATAAAGAAGTCCAGTTGCTTTTTTAGTTCCCCTCTTAGGATAACCATGACTTGGATGAATGAGAATCCAGACAAACATCCAGAGATAATGTTTCACTACCTGCAGCACAGTGATGCCTGCTTGCACTGCAATGACAGCTGCTCAGGATTTCAGGACAAACCCAGTACATCAAAAAGAAGCAGTAGAAATGTTTCTTACATCCCCTCCACTGTCTTTAAGGCCCACAATGTTTGGGTGCTGAGACAGGTGCATCACCGCGTCAAGCGGCAGGTCCACGCCGGTGTTGGCCGGCACGTTGTACAGGACCACTGGCACTGGGCTGCTGTCCGCCACCTGTAGGGGAAGACAAGGAGAGATGAGCCCTTAAACACAACACCTGTCTTAGTTCTAATCCCAGACTTTCACTTCATTTCATTAATTTCTTCAATTACAATACAGTGAATGACTTTTTCAAGCTTTTCTCATTTAATAATTCTCTTGAACTCCACTGCATTTTCAGTATAGAACTATTTATATATGAATTACATACTGAAATGTTCAAACCCAAAACATGTCATACAAAGTGATTCAGTTCAGTTGATCATAGACATATTATTTCACAAAACTAACAATGAAACAAAATCTTAGCTTCTCTCTCGTTGTGATGCGTTTCTATGAATCCATAAAAAATGCATTTCCTTGCATTGACCTGTAGGTCAGACCTGTAGGGGGCAGATTTGATATTATACAGAATTACGGCCACAAAATGAAACGTTGCCAGTGAAATTACAACAATTCACCCAAAAATGAATATTCAGTCATACTCCTCTCATGCCCATGGAAAGTTGGGTTTCTTAGTCCACAAAACATTTCAGGAGCGTTGCAGCTAAAAAGCGGTGCAGCATTCTCCTAAACCTCATTCATTCATTCACTGTCTTTACATCGTACGCATTTTTCACACTCTATTATCTAATTTTAATTAAAACAAACACAAAGAAATTTTCTATGGTATAGAAGGTTGCAGGCTGCAGGTCTGGATCTAACCAGACATCCTGCCGATACATGGAGAGATGAACCAACATCATGGCCAAGTGTAGGCCATGGAAATATTTACTGCTACTTGATTAAAAGTCCTGGTAATAAAGTTTTGTTACTCATATTAACTACTCTTCTGTTCATACTTCTATAAGTTTTGTAGACCAGTTTATACATTACTTTAATGTATTTATGGAATACAGATCTCTGAAAAACATCAGGTACCTGGATATCATTTATAAAAGCACTTTCTACCATCACAGGTTGTTTTTTTTGTTCACAGCTGCCAGCCATCGATTTCTGTGGTCTGAGGAACGATTTCTCAGTGGAAAAGTAAAAAACAATACTTCCCCCCCTTGTTTAACATTGTGTGGACAACAACACACAGCTTCACAACTCTGAGGCTTGGCTGTGTGAGCCTAACGGCGGTTGGCAAACAGCTTATAGGTCCATTACCATAAGGAATGACTGTCTGCTGGGGTACTGGTTTCACCGACACGTCTTGAGACAGTCAAAGTACCCTATGATCCTGGTCGAGGATAGTGCTATCTCTGTGTATAACGGGCTAATGACTGAATTTTCAGGTTTGGGTGAACTGTTCCTTTAAGGTTAAGGTAGGAATTAGGGAATGCATTATGTACTCATGAGTCCTCACAAGTACTCTTTTATGAATGTGTGTCAGACTGCGTGTCTCAGACTCAGCTGACCTTTGCAAAGTGCTTCATCAGGGCGCGGCTGTCCATCTTGCCCTTGAAGAAGCAGGGCGTCACCACGAGGACGGCGTCGGCTCCGGCTGCTGCCATCTTCTCTGTGAGCTGGACGGTGGCCCTCGTGGCTGATGAGAAGAGCGGAAGAACACTAGTAAACGTACACTTGGATTTCATCTGCACTTGTGTTACTGCATGACACGTCTGTCAAAAGCCTTCAAATCAAGACAGACAGCTGAGTGGTTGTTGTGGCAGTTTGTTCCTCCAGTTCAACTTATTCCTATGCTATATATTTGCTTTTAAATGCACCTTCTCTCTGCACACATCTTGTGCACGGCCTTCATTTAGACTCCATTATAAACGTCTTCTTTCTCCTACGTAAGAAACTCAGTACAACCATCTAGACATCAATTACACACATGTATGTACAGTTAAAAAAAAGAGGACAATGGAAATACAGCAGGACAGACTGAATATCAGTGAAATACAACAAGAGAAAAGAGGATGATGAGCAGAACACAGATCTTAGATTTAAGAAGCTGCTCCATCAGCAGCATTTCATGGATAAATAAATAAATAAACAAATGCCGAGCAGGACTCAGACAATTTATGTAACAAACATGTCCCTGGAATATTTACTGAATAAATATCTGTGAAATAATTGATGAAGTGAGAGCCCACAAGGTTCTTCTATCATCAGTGAATGGAGGGAGGAGAGGAGCCAGTTAATGTACATCTCTCTCCTCTCTCTGAATGTTCATTATGTGCTATAGAACCGAACAGCCAATAAAAGTGTTGCAGACTCCATCGGACTTCACTTATCAGCGCATAAAGATTAATGACACCGCCGGCTCATAATGAGCTTAAAATCAAGGTCACTTAAATCTATATAGGAAACACATGCAGAATCAATTTGAGCTGTCAGCGCTCCACACACAGGAGTCTGAGGCGTCAAGGAGAGCCGGGATTTATGGGTCTTTTAAAATGGAAATGTTTGTAAGTTTGATTAAAGCAGTTTGGAAAATATTAAACACCCTGTTCCCAAAGTTTTCATCTTCTTCCTTTCTTTCTTGGTATAAATCTGTTTGCAGTCTGGAGAAAGTGATTCGCCACTGCTGCAAGACTTTTCTCTTATGAAGAGTGTCATCATTTAGTGGCATTTTATAGCTTTTACTTTAAAAATAGGATTTTCACCAGTGCCAATATAACCAAACTGAGAGTTGTGTCCGTGTTTTTGGCCAAAGTTGCCCCTTGTCTCTCATCCCACTTGTGACATGGATCTCCAGGTGCAGTCGAGGTGAGGACAGAGTCCACTTTGGGGTGCTTAGAATTGCGTCTCTGCTCTTTGCTGATGTTGTGGATCTGTTGGTTCTTCAGCAGCACTGGAGCGGTTTGCAGCTGAGTAAGAACCAGCTGGCGTAAGAGCCAGCACCTCCAAATCTGAGTCCATGGTTCCCGGCAGGAAATCGGTGGATTGCTCCCTCTGGGTTGAGGGTGAGTTCCTGCCTCAAGCTAAGAGTTTAAGTATCTTGGGGTCTTGTTCATGAGCGATGTGAAAATGGAGCCAAGCCTGAAGACAAAGCTCTTGATTTACCGGTCGTTCTATGTTCCAACCCTTAGCTATGGTCATGAGCTCTGGGTAGTGATGGAAAGAATGAGATCGTGGATACAAGTGGTCAAAATTAGATCCTTAGACCCTTAGAGATGGGTGAGGAGCTCGGACATCCAAAGGGAGCTCTGAGTAGAGCCCCTGCTTGATTGAAAGTGGTCGGGGCATATGGTTAGGATGCCTTCCTAGCGCCTCCCTTTTGGAGGTTTTCAGGCATGTCCAACTGGGAGCAGACCCCAGTGTAGACCCAGAACTCGCTGGATATCTCATCTGGCCTGGGAACGCCTCGGGATCCCCCAGGATCAGCTGGAGAGAGTTTCTGGATAGAGGAACGTCTGGAACACCCTCCTTAAGCCACATTAAGCCACATCTACTCGCCTTTTTTGGTTTTCCATTAGGTAAAAAGTACCTGGTACCTGCTACTATGTTTTCAGTACCATCTCCGCTGCAGTTCCAAAAAGGCCAAGCAGGTACTAAAAGGTCACATGAAACATTACAGACCACTGATTGGTCAGAGAGAACCATTGCTAAATGAGTAATACATAAATGAAATAAATGATAGTCTTGCAGCAGTGGTGAAGCACTTTCTCCAGACTGCAGACAGATTTATACCAAAGGAAGAAGATGAAAACTTTGAGAGCAGCGTGTTTAATAGTTTTCCAAACTGCTTTCATCAAATCTTTGTTGACTCTTAGCTACAAACATTTGCGTTGTTGTTTCAGCTGCTAATCAACCAGGAAGCAGTGAAATGGCAACAGTTTGTCAGCCAGGAGCCGAGTAAAGGCCGATTTACACAGGGCCCTCCGTACGTCTTCTGCGTTCATTCTGTACGTAAGCGGACATGTTTTCGGAGAGCTTACGGAGACGGACGAGACGTACGAGACGGATGAAACGGAGCAATACCACCAGAAATGGATGACGGCACTGTAGCTACAATTCAAGCAAGGCACGACAAATATGTACAGAAACAACGAAGAAGAAAAAAGTGAGGTGATAAAGTGTAAAAACTGACTGTCCTCAAGTCTCGATGTATTTAATGACCTCACAGACCACCGGCGAGTACATCATCACCTCCGCTTTAGATGCTTTGTATTCACTAGATACATCATCACAACCTAACATGTACAGAGTGTCATTGATGATGTACCTGTCAAAATTGTGGTAAAATATCTGGGTGTTTAAAAACAAAAAGTCTGAGCGACCCTAACCCAAAGAGATGACTGTAAACACAAGCTTGATGTCTGGTTGCAAAGAGTTCTGTCCATCTTTGGTCCAACCTTTCTCACCAAGATGCAAAGCATCTCCAGAGGTTTTTGTAAAGAATATGAATCGACTCAACTTTAACTTCATCTGGAATAATTGTACTCATTATATTAGGGAAGCTGTGACTGTTAAAGACCTCTCTGAAGGTGGGCTAAAAGCAATAGACTTTGAATGTATGAATGGAGCTTTAACACTGAACTGGTTGAAACAACGTGTTAAATCTCCTGCAGCATCTGGCATATTTTCCCTCAAACCATGTTTGATAAGATGGGTGGTAAAGAATTTATTTTACATTGTGATGATGATGATGATGTCACCAAATTGCCTCTTAAGCTTCTAAATATCATCAACGGGTTTTAATTTCCTGGAAAATGTTCTATAATGACAACTTCACTCCTCTTAATACACCATTATGGAACAACAGATATGTGCTTCACAGGAGGAAATCTCTGTTTTATGAAAGCTGGATGGACAGGAATATTTGGTGTGTGATGGATCTATTAGATACAAATGGGGACAAATTAACTCACAATACTTTCTGTCAGAAATATGACCTTGAATGCAACCTCAGAGACTTTAAATCTCTTATCAGTGCCAAACCCAATGCATTCCTTATTTCAGCTAAAAAGATGTTCTTACACTCTTAAACTCCATCTCACCTTCCCACACTTTATATAAATGGAATCTATTTTCTTGACAGAAGATGTTCAAACAGATTCGTGAGAATGATTCTAACAAATTATTTATATCCTACTCAGTCCAATAGAAACAGTATCATAAGCCCAGTGGGCTGGTATATGTGGGACAGACCAAACGGCCCTTTAAACAACAAATATCTGAGCACAAAACTGCATCCGTACAGACAACATGGATTATGCAATCACAAAACATTATGCTGAAGCAAATCATGATTCATTCAACTTCTGTGGGATTGAGAGCATGATGCTACCTGAGGAGGACATGTTCTGAAGAAACTGGCCCAGAGAGAAATGTTTTGGATACACAAACCCAATACTATGGCACCAAATGGACTTAATGATGATTTCAGCTTAAAATGCTTTTTGATCATTTAAGGATGTGTCTCTTTAACAGTGAATGATGGTCAGGAACAGTGTGTTGTGAAGCTTCATGTTGTATGAATGGGGTTATCTGTGATTGGTCTTTGTACCGAGAAGCTTGGGAAAGTGATTGGATCCTAAATAATTGGGTCCAACCCCCAGCTATGTGCTTTCTCTGCCCTTGTGTGTTTATTACCAAACTGAACCTGCACAGCTGACGCTCTGATGAAGGCTTTGTGCTGAAACATGTGTTTGTTTATTGTGATGTGACCCAAATAAATGATGAAATGTGAGTATTTTGTCCTCCTTGACTTGAAGACTTGAGATGTGCTGCTGTACCTTTTCAATTTTTTTGGAATAACTCACTGGATTTTGTTTTTAGCACTCCACTAAAAATCCCATTGTTGAAGCGCAACCTTTTTTCTAAATACAATATTATAAATCTGTCTGAAAAACAAAAAATAACTAAACTGTGAACAAAATTCTTTAAATACCCAGTTCTACCGAAAGCTAAAGAAATCCACTACAAAATAATGACGGTTTTTTTATCCGTCCGGTGAATTCATGAGACTGAGATTTGGCTTTGAGATGAATAGATGTGTGTTCTGTAATGCTGATATTGAAACAACACAACATCTCTTTGTTTCAGGCCCTCAGATGTTCTGGAAACAATTCATTGAATGGTTAAATGGAAACCTTTACTTCTACAGATTGTAACAGCATTTCTTTTTGTGTTATCTAGAATGACACAAAGTTGGATTTAAGGGTAAATGTTTTGCTCATTCTAGCCTAATTCTTTATTCATAAAGCCACATTCATAAAGACCCGGCCCATCTTTAGAGGGCGGGGTCTTCTTTTCTACAATGAGATGATAATCCACACAAAGTCAGGATGAGATCCAAACGTGCCAGGGACCTTTATATATTACTAAAGGATGACCTCTGTGAAATGGTTTAACTGACATAGGTTGTTTGTTTGTTTATTTATTTATTTTATTTATTTTTGTGTTGTTTTTTTATGATTTACAACTCAGTCTTTGTTTTTGTGCTTATGTTACCTTTTGATCATCTATATTTTGTGGTGAAAAATTACAGTTCAAATTTTAAAAAATGTAAAAAATAAATAAAAAAACATCATCACAACCTCCTCCGACCATCGGCATATATTACATATATTATATTATATTATATTATATTTATATTCACAACATGGTCAAACTTGGTTAAGTAGAACCAAATGTTTTGACTGTTTCCATCATGGGTTTTATTCCAGTGTCTGTTTTTACACAGACTTAAATTATTGAAAAATATCTAAGAGTCTTCCCCCTTAACTTTAATGCTTTATGTTTTATCCCCACGTCAGTAACACACATCAACACACAGAGACCTACATTCACAGCCTGATCCAGCCAGCAGCAGTTTGTCAGCGGGCAGCGATCGTCTGACCGTCCTCACCACCTCCACCCGCTCCTCCTCTGTCAGGAAGGGATACTCACCGTTGGAGCCCTGAACCACCAGACCTGTGAAACAAAACACATGATTTTCCTTTAGTTAGTTATGACCTTATGTGGAGCCATCTGATTGGCTGTGACCAAACTTTACTGTGGCATCTTTACACCAAACTGAAGATTCTGGTGTCTACAGTCATTATTTTTATACACTTCATTAAATAAGTTATGTGCCACTTTTTGGCATTCCCTCAAGAAATCCATTAAATGACTGCATTATCTCATAGCTACATATAGTGCCATGTTTCTCCAATACATACTGACCCCTTCCAAATATAATTGTGTATCAATCTCCCACATCCGTATTATCCTGATGGAACTGCACATACAGGACTCCTCCTCTGTCCAACATCTACACACAGTCTCATCAAAATCTATTGAGACATGACTGAAACATCAAACAGACAAACATGTGATCACATAACCTCCTAATTTTGTTGGCAGAGTCAACAAAAGTTGAGTTGAGCTGAATTAAAATTTAACTTCTCTGCATTTCCTCCAGTGACCTGTTGAGTCTGTGCTTTATGTCAAAATAAGTGTTTTGTGATCAAAAGGACGAGGCAATTCCTTGAAATGTGTGTTTTAAACAAATTACTAAAACTAAACATGAAACATTAGATCGATAAACTTAGTTTTATTACAGGGAAGTGTTTTTGTACTGATCATTGATATTACTGTCATTATTTGGTCAACTTAAAGGTTTGTGTGTCTGTATAAGTGACAAAACTTCCATCTTTTCTGTATCATGGTATAAAAATAGTAGTAATTACAAGATAAGAATAAGCAAAGCTATCTGTAGTTTCACTGGAATAGATAGTAGTAGAGTGAAAATATCATTTAAAAGCAGGTTAATGCTAACAGTAGCAGCCACAGTGAGCGGATGTAAGAATTACATGTAATAATACTAAATATCCACCAGAGGAAGACACACACCTGCAGACCTGCAAGATGGGAACTTTGTCCTGTCAGGTCAGTAAACACTGATCATCTACAGTCAATGACGCCTCCAGAAGCTCTGGTTGTAGGTTTCACCAGAGACAGAGACTACAATTTAATTATGTTGTAGTGAGACTGTTCTGATGGTCTAATAACTACCATTTACAGTTAGACACTACATTAATCAACCTCCACTGTATATTAGGTTTATTGGTAACATATCCTATTTATCAGCTGTTTGCATGGAGCCCTGATGTAAATTTAGGCCTTAACAGAAAAACCTTTGGGACTCTGCTGCTAAAGTAAGTCTATGAAGGTTGGCTCAGTGTTTTAACTCCATCTGATCTGTAAATGTGTCTCTGATGAGGGATGAGATTCAGGTTGGATCATTTAGAGACTGAGGAGTCAGGAAAAGGAGACTTTTGTGTTCAATGTGGGGGGAAAAATAAAATAAAATCAGTTGTATTGATCTATTATTGCAAACAGCTGATAAATAGTAGGTTTTACCAACAATAATGTAGCCTCTACTTTTATTTTGAGTTTGTTACATTTTATTGACCAACCTCAGAGCTACAGAGAAATGAAACACATAGAAGACTAAACAATACTTCAGCTAAATACATGTTTTCGTTATCATTTATCATGTTGACTCTGTTTGTAACGTGCATGTTGCACCCTTTCAAAATAAACTTCCGTTTTCACAGGAAATAAAATAAGAACAATACAAATAAATTGGGGTGATTTCCATGTACGTCTGATTGCTGTGAATAACTTAAACCTCATCTTACTCGATGACCTCTGAGTCCATCTGTAAACCTGTCTGGACTCCGCTGACCTCCCAGAATGCATTGTTTTGTTGGTTAATGAGCGCTCTGCGCCTCAGGCCTGACCTTTGAAGGGGATCTTGGCATATTTCTGCAGGTTTTCCTCCAGCATCTGGTAGTCCACGTCCTCCTTGGCGGTAAACGGAGTGGCAATGGGCGGATAGATGCCGCTGATGTCCAGCCTTGCCCCTGCTGTGTAACTCTGGGTTTGTGTCCATGCTGACATGTGTCCTCCTCTGAACAGGGGACTCAAACCTCTCCATGCCCGGACGCACAGCATTGTTAAGCGGTAGAATGACCGAGCTGCTGTCGCTGCGTGATGGCACTCTGAGGATAGTTAATGATTAACCTCCTTTTGCAAATATTGACCGAATCTGGGATTTCTGAGCAACTTTGAAACTGTTCAAACTCTCACACGTCCCGGTTTACGCACCAGCGGCCATGTTTGGCTCTGCGTGGTGGTAAAAAGCAGGTTCGCAGCTGATTTCACTAGAACACCAGGATATGGGCTGTAAAAGTGGCACGAGCTGAAATCAACAGCAACATTTCACCACATTTAGCTCCAAACAACGTAATAAGTGTGAACTTTGTCTTTGTCAAGACGTTATCTAAATGTTAGATATAAATGTTACATCGAAATGTGTTCGCAACATATGTTGGAACAGATCCTAAGCTCCGCCCACCGGCAGCTCGGGTTCACCGACTCCAATCGTCCCGGGACGGTCAGCAGGGCGCGCAGGTAAATTCTCTCACCATCAGTTCATCATGTCTGAATATTCATGATGCAGCAGCAGCTGTGAATCACAGAGTCGATTATGAACATCGACAATCAAACACAACTCAAATTCATTACGTCACCATCTATAATAAATGAATTTGATCCTGGTTTGATGACCAAATACAGAAACTGTCAAACATTCTAAGACTTGAAGTTTCTATGTGATGATAGAACATAAATGAAGCATTTCTGTAAAGTCTTTTTTAATGTTTCAGGTAAAATGGGATTGAACTAAAAACCACATTCTGCAAATACTGGTCAGAATGAACATCTAGGATCAGAAAATATTTCCAAATGATGTTTCTAGATATGCAGGTGACTGAAATATTTACAGCTGATACGTTTTTAAACAGATATTCACCATACAACAGTGGACTGTAAGAATATTTACCCTAGTACAGATTTGAGGTACTTTTACTTTGAATATTTCCATTTTACAAAACTATTTTATACCTATACTCCATGACATGTACTGTATCTCACAGCTTCAGTTAGTTTGTAGACTAAGCAGGAATTTATAAAATATAATAATGCACCATGTATAAGAATATATATATATATATATATATAGAGAGAGAGAGAGAGAGAGAGAGAGAGTTGTATTTCAGCTTAATGAGTGCTGTCCCCAAATAAACAAATAAAATAACTAAATAAATGATATGAGATGCTGATAATGCTTGCATATATTTACTCAAATATTTCAATGCATTACTTTAAATAAAGTATTTTTACAAAGTGAAAGATCTAAATACTTTTCCACTGCTGTGTCCATATCATCTAAATGTGACCCTACATGTGGAACACAATAAAAAATAATTATGATTATCAAAATCAGCTCCTCAGTTTGGTTGATTTATGTTTAAATGAGCACCAGATGCTACATGTGTCATTTATTTCTTGGCTGTTATTTGACATTTTGAAAATTTAAAATTCCAACATTAAAAAAAGCAACTACGAAAGATTTACACTAAGAAAAAACATACAAGATGAATACAAACAAGATGATTATGATGATTACATGTCTGGAAAAGACAAATCAGGCCATTTCTATGATATGAAAACAATAATCACTGAGAAGTGACATGAAAAACAAACCTGGCATAATGTAATGGTCGTCCACAGCCTCTCATAGCCTTTATACTACCACCACCATGTGGAGAAACATTTAATGCCTGTATTCTGCAGTTTGTGCCATTTCATGAATTTTGATTGGTGCAAATTTAATACAATGTGCCTTTAAAGGTTTTAATTATTGTAATTGTCGCTCCTTTGTTACCTAAAGCCTGTCATGAATACTGAGAAGCGTTTTGCAGCAAAAGAAACCGTGGCATAAGACAGAGTGTGCTTGGAGTTCAAATCAAAATTATTCCATTGTTTTTTAGGTTTATTGGTAAAATCTCCTGTTTATCAGCTGTTTGCAATAAACTCATCAAACATGAACAGTTTAACCCTTGTGTGGTGTTCAGGTCTGTGGGACCTGTTTTCAATGTTTGCTAAAAGAAAAATGATGTGATGAATAAATTTTTTCAACCTCAGACTCATTGGCCTTGGCTCTTATTCTGTGAAGAACATGTCAAAGAACATATTTTCAATGACTGCACACTGAACACTTTTGCCTTTGTTAAATTTCTATATTTATTGTTTAAATAAGAATTACTATACTATTAAAAAAATCTAAAAAATTAAATGTGGTTCTAAATAGGACTGGTTGTTACAAATTTCTTAAGTTGAGTAATTTTTATTCTGTGCATGTTGTTTGATGAGTATAGTATAAATAAACTTTATTATTGTTATAAATATAAAACATTTGGTCTGTGTCTGTGTTTGGCTGTTAGAGAAAGTAGTCAGAATAATATGACTGTTCCTATGACTGATGGCAACTGGATCCAGTTTCTAAATATGTTGGTTCTACTGGCCAAATCAAATTAATTAACAACTTAAATAGTAAAATGGTCAAAAATAATCATTCACAAAATGAAACTGATGCTCTGAAGATGACCTTCTTCCACTAAAGATGGAGAACTGGACAGGAGACATTTCATTATTATTATTAGTCCTTTATTTAAACAGGTTGTCTCATGG
>CM075191.1:3698054-3713054 GCA_037577475.1 Chaunax sp. Z400 | reverse complement strand
CTATCTATCTATCTATCTGTCTATCTATCTATCTATCTGTCTGTCTGTCTATCTATCTATCTATCTATCTATCTGTCTGTCTGTCTGTCTGTCTGTCTATCTATCTATCTATCTATCTATCTGTCTGTCTATCTATCTATCTATCTATCTATCTATCTATCTATCTATCTATCTATCTGTCTATCTATCTATCTATCTATCTGTCTATCTATCTATCTATCTATCTATCTATCTATCTATCTGTCTGTCTGTCTATCTATCTATCTATCTATCTGTCTATCTATCTATCTGTCTGTCTATCTATCTATCTATCTATCTATCTGTCTGTCTGTCTATCTGTCTGTCTGTCTGTCTGTCCATCCATCCATCTAAACATTAATATTGATGAAAAACCTTGGTTCGTATTTTTTTTCCATCCATATCTTGATTGTAATTGATTTTTTTAATTGCATTTTATCACAAAAACAAATAGCAATTTTATTCATAAACCTGATCTAACAGGGGAAAACGGCAAATATTGCTTGTAATTGGGATAAAGTAAACGTTTGTTGAGTATTTTTACATAAACTGTTATTATTATTATTATTATCATTATTATTATGGCTGTATTGGTTTAAAAACACAATTATGTGGTGGGTCCACCAGACCCATGAACACTGGCTGAGTAATGAAAAAATGAACACCACACAAGGGTTAAATAGATCAATATTACAGATATTAAAGTGTTTTTACCAAATCGAACACAAAGTCTCCTTTTCCTGACTCCTCAGTCTCTAAATGATCCTTAATGACCAGCGTCTCTAGTTCTTTGTAGACCCTTTAGCTGCTATGACCTGCTGCAAACATGATGCAGATCCAGACACCAGCTTCTGGCAGCGTTCCTGAGGAATCCTGAGGAAGGAGTCCATTCCTCATGGACAAAGGCCTCCAGTTCTGGAATATTCCTGGTTTACCTGCTGCAACCTCCTTCTTCAAATCCCAGCAGAGATTTTCTATGGATTCCAGTCAGGCGACTGTGACGGCCTCTAGAATGATCCAGGACTTCTTCTGAAACCAAGTCTTGGTGGACTCTGAGGTCTGCTTGGGATCATTGTCCTTTTGGAACGTCCAATGAAGGCCGAGCTTCGTCTTCCTCACAGATGGAGACGTTTTCTTCTAGGATTTCCTGATCCTTGATGGAATCCATCTGACCCTCTACACGCTGCAGGTTTCCAATGGTCCAGGAAGCAAAGCAGCCCCAGAGCATCACAGATCCACCGTCATGCTCCCTGAGACTGTCTGGCAGATTTAATCACCACATATCAGGCACTTTTCTGTCCTGATTGGACTAATGTGTATGAATAGTTATGATTCAGAGTGTCAGATCAGAACATCAGCATGCAAACTTAAAAGAGGAATGTCTTAATTCAGTCACACTCACTGAGCAGTAACAGAAAATAGTAAAGTGATCCCAAAAACCAAACTTTGATATAAATTTACACTATTCTACTGTATTAATGTCATACAATAATATGTTGCAAACTGCAATGCAAATTCAGAGAAGTAATACTTGATTACAGCACTTAAAGAGAGCAACAATAGGAATGGACTGTAAATATAACTGTAAACAGCAGAGCATCATGGGTAAATGTTGACTTGTGTTGTAAAGGTGATAAGGACAGTCCATTTATCATATTAATAGTATAACAGTAATGTTGGCGGATGACCTGTTAATTTATGTATCCGATCCAAAACAAGCCTTCCCTCATATTTTAAGTACTCTAAAAAATTTTGGTAAGTTCTCTGGGTATAAGCTCAATATAGAAAAAAGTGACTTTTTTCCCATCAATCAACTGTTAAGGGATATCATGCAGTCCGAGCTGCCATTCACTCTCTCCTCAGTAAAATTTAAATATTTAGGCGTTGTCATTTCTAGAAACATATCAGTATTATTTGAGGATAACTTCTCTGTACTAACAACAAAAGTTAAAGAGGATCTTCAAAAGTGGAGTAGCTTGCAGATCTCATTGGCAGGGAGGATACAGTTTGTAAAGGAATATTGTTCTGCGATATCTGTACCTTTTTCAATGTTTGCCTCTTTTCCTCCCAAGGTCTTACTTTCTTCACATTGATGGCTTGATTTCCTCTTTTATATGGGGCAATAAACCTCCAAGGCTTCAAAAATCTTCATTACAAAGGAATAGATCAGAGGAAGGTTTGGGATTACCGAATTTGCAATGTTATTACTGGGCAGCTAACATGCATAAGATTACACACTGGGCCTTCTATCCTGAAACTCAGTGGTGCCAATTGGAATTACACTCATGTCATTCTTCCTCTTTAAAAGCTCTGATATGTCAGGCCAATAGACTTAAACCTAAACAATACACAGATAATCCAATAGTCATATCCACTTTGAAAATCTGGCAACAGATCAAGCAGTGTTTTGGCTGGAACACACGACCCCTTTGCACACCAATATGTAACAATGAACTATTTAAGCCTGGTAAGATTGATGCCAGATTCTCCCTTTGGGACAGACAAGGTCTTAGTACAGTTGGTGATCTCTACACTGAAGGTGTATTTTCTAGTTTTGCCCAGTTATGTATAGCCTTTAATTTACAGCAGTCTGACCTCTTCAGGTATTATCAGATTCGGCACTTTGTCATATCAAATACACCTTCATTTCCAGAAGCCCCATCTTCTTCGGGAATTGATAAACTTCTACCAATGACAAAAATGACGAAACAGCATATCTCATTTTTATATGATCTCTTAGCTCCAGGTACATCTTCTGCTCACAGAACTGGGCACTCTAATATCTGATGATTTGTGGTCAAAGGTGCTGGCAGGAATAAAATCTTGTTCATCCTGCGCAAAATTCCAACTTATACAATTCAAAATAGTCCATAGGGTGCATTACAGTAAGGCTAGACTCGCTGAGATATATCCAGATGTGGCTGACATTTGTGACAGATGTTCTCAAGCTCTCTGTAATCTCAATCACATGTTTTGGTTGTGTCCGAGACTAGAGGAATACTGGAAATGTTACTTTAGTGTCATTTCAATAATTTTAGGACAATTAATTGAACCATCCCCAGAAATTGCTTTATTTGGTATACCTGAGAGTGGCAAAAAATTCTCAGTGAAGCAGTCAAATATAATCTCATTCACCTCTCTAATATTGTGGAATAAATCATTGCCTCCATCTTCAACTTCATGGCTGTGTGATACAATGTCCTTTCTGGAGTTGGAGAAGATCAAATTCTCCGTACGGGCTCCAAAGACAAATTTTATAACCATTGGCAACCTCTGATCACCTATGTTAAAAGTCTGACCTCCCTCTCCCCGGACTGAACATATGTTGTGGTGTTGTGGATAATCTCTTTGCTCTGACAAGACAACAAATTCATCACTGCAATGATCCGTACAGGTGTACATTATGTATTCCCTCGCTGCAGTCACCGGTCTTATTTTATTATATATGCATATACATATACCTTTCTTAATCATTATTAGTGACCTTATTTTTTTTTATTCTTTTTTACTTATTTTTTTTAATTCTAATTGTTGTTCTGTTTTGTTTTTGTTTTTCATTTATTTATTATCTAATATATCTGTTCTAACTGTAGCTTAATTATTGTTATTGTCACTCACTGTGTGTGAGTCCTGGCAATGCCACTATAGTCAGTGGAATTTTGTGATGCAGGATTAGGAGCCCAAAGGTTGGGGGACAGGGGATAGGGGATGCTGGGATTGAGCATAATATATCAAATGTCATGTAAATGTTTCTGTATGTGACAATGTTTAAAATACCAATAAAATATATGTTAAAAAAATAGTATTACAGTAACGTTCTTTATTTATCATTAAATACAGCAGGAATACTGCAAACAGTTTATGCTGTAATTCTAAAATACAGTAAGAAAGTGTAAAAAAGAAAAAGAAAAAAGAATACAGTACTTTGCAGGTGCAGCTTCTGCCAGTTAATTACTGTAAATTTAATTTTTCACAATTTCGTTTTTTACTGTTTTATTTTATTTATATATTCATATTATTTATGTTTCATGTTTTGAAATGTCATTTGTGTCATTTAAATTAAAATGTTGATCAATATTTAAATGCATTTACTCAAACTATAACCATTTCTATTTTTGATGTAAATAATCCTATTTTATGTTTATGAAGGTTTCACATTATTATAGTTGTATTTAAATCATTGAAACAGCAGAGGTTTGGTTTCTCTGAGTCTGTCAGGCTCCTAAATGTAAACTTCTACATTATAGTGTTTTTTCCTGCTGGTGGGCTGAAGGCTATTATTAGAAAGTTACATCTGGGCGCAGAGGAGCGGTCTCTATCTGCATTATCACCGCCGTTAACGTAGAACTGCGGGTTCCTCCTTCTCCCACATGGACCGGAGCCACGCAGCACCACGTGACCCGGGAGTCCTGGACGAAAGCAGCATCTCGCACCGCATCATGGCTGCGGAGGATGCTGCCGCGCGGTCCAGAACCGGAACCCTGCTCTCCCGCGGTGCTCCGCTCTCTGCCTCCCGCCTGCTGCTGCTCTCCCTGTCCGCCTGCTTTCTGCTCCCCGCCCCGGCGCTTGGCTTGCTCGGCTTTCGACCGGAGGAGACCGGGGCGGAGCTGTCCGTGGAGGACGGGGTGCTGAAAGCCAGCGAGGGAACTCGCTTCATGCTGCGGGTTTATTACTCCACCTCCCCGCAGAGGCTCAACCGCACCGCGGGGATTCGCTCCAACAACGCCGCGCCCTGGATCGCCTTCATCGAGGAGCCAACTCCTGGTAGAGAAGGACAAGTTCACCCGAAGAGGAACATGTGCATGGACAGGAACGCCAGGACGTCCGACATCGAGGTGTTGGGTTCTTTCAAGTCTGCCTCCAGTCAGAACTCGGTGCTGGTGGAGCTGCTGGCCAAGGACCTGCGGAGGGGGGAGAAGGTGAAATTCTACTCCATGTGCGCCTTCGACGGATCCAAATGGGAACATTATCGGACGAGGGATTTCTGGGTGGCCGTGGTGGAGCGCTCGGCTGTCCCGGACCTCTGGCTGCAGGTGTTGGTTTCCGTCCTTCTTCTCGGACTGTCGGCTCTGTTCAGCGGGCTGAAGCTGAGCCTGCTGGCGCTGGACCCGGTGGAGCTGCAGGTCCTCCAGAACAGCGGCAACGATAAGGAGCAGAACTACGCGCGTAAAATCGAGTCGGTGCGTCGGCACGGCAACTACGTCCTATGCACTTTACTGCTGGGGACCACGATCATTAACGCCACGCTCGCCGTGTGGATGTACCAGATGCTGGGCATGGCCTGGCTCTCCACGGTCATCTGCGCCCTCAGCATTTTCTTCATCGGGGAGATCCTTCCACACTCGGTGGCGTCGCGGCACGGCCTGGCCATCGCCTCCAAAACCATCTGGGTGACGCGGCTGCTCATGGTGCTCTCCTTCCCCTTCTCCTATCCCATCAGCAAACTGCTGGACCTCATCCTCAACCAAGAGATCTCCAACTTTTACACAAGAGAGGAACTTCTGGAGATGCTGCGCGTCACCGACCCGTACCACGACCTGGTCAAAGAGGAGCTCAACATCATCCAGGGAGCGCTGGAGCTGCGAACCAAAACCGTAGAAGACGTCCTGACGCCGCTGACAGACTGCTTCATGCTGGCTTCGGACGTCGTGCTGGACTTCAACACCATGTCGGAGATCATGCAGAGCGGATACACGAGGATACCGGTGTTCGAGAACGAGCGGTCCAACATCGTGGACATCCTGTTCGTCAAAGACCTCGCGTTCGTGGATTCGGACGACTGCACCCCACTGAAGACCATCACCCAGTTCTACAAGCACCCGCTGCACTGCGTCTTCAACGACACCAAACTAGACGCCATGCTGGAGGAGTTCAAGAAAGGTGAGGATGCGCGTCATCAGGTCAGCATGTGACATCACTGAGGTCAAATTAAGTTCATACATATAGTAATAAATGAGAGTTCATCAGAGTAAAGCTTCTATTATTATTATTCATTATAGTCACATTAGTCTTTATTTATGATCATTTATGATACAAACAAATCCCAAGTCAGTATGTAAACTCAAGTTCATGCAAATAGTCATAATGCAGTAATACTAGTGATTATTATGGGATGTTTCCTCTGACTTTCCTCATCTCTCATGCTGTGTCAATAACTTCTCTGTGCTGCCAGAGTTATGCAGAAAAGGAACAGAGCCCACCTGTAGAATGGCATCTGATGTGTCTTAAGTTACCATGGTAACCCGTATGTGCGGTAGTGACTTTAACTCTCATGTTCATGTCATCTGTTTGACTTTCTTTTTTTTATATTGGTAATTAGGAAAATGTTGTCAATCTCAGGAAAATAACCAAAAACAAAAATGAAATTAAAGCTGAGAGCAGCGCTGAACGGGCCTCGAACCCCAACAACCACCCGGCTGCTGCACCCAGCAGTCACGACCTCGCTACCTGACACCTGCCATTATATATATGCCAGCTGAAGTACGTTAACGCTTAATTCAGAATGGCTGACCTCCTGTTGGCCTTAAGTCGTGGCACCATGAAGCTTTTCTGTAGATCTTGAGATGATCCGTGTTCCAAATGTTGTGCTACTAGATGAAATGTGGAGACATTTTGCCACTTGTATCCGATAAGTTTAGTGTTATTTAAAAGCCCATCACTTTTCTACTTGTTCTCAGTTTCAGATCAGTATGTGCAGCAGAGATCAATCAGTTTGGCAGATTAATAAACGTTTTACAAACTATCTGTAATAGAAGCCAATGGCTGCACAGACGCCATCGATCATTTTCTCAACTCCAATTTCTGACATTGAGGGAAAATAATTGATTAAAAAAATAAGACTTGCTCCCAATTAAATTTCTAAGAATTCGCTTGATTAATTCCATATTTATCCATTTAATAATTACTTTTAGTTGGCTGTTCAGCCACACATTTATTACTTTGAATTTGACGTCCAGTCATCCAGAATGATTTATTTAGGTATTTATTTCTGTGAGTAGATATTCAGTTCCATACTTATATATAGTTATAGTGATAGTTATAGTTATAGTAGCCCCTCGACCTACTGAAAATGATCATAACATCATAACATCTGCTTCCGTACAGCAGCTCTTAAGTAAACAGTGAAGCGTTTTGAATGTGAAGCTTCCAGTCTGCTGAGCTGCAGCAGAACAGTCCTGCTCTCCTTTCTGAAGTTAGCTCTTCTTGCCTCATGTTTGAAATGGGTGGGGCACTCACCAGCCAATCACAGGCCTGCATGTTCTGCACAGTCAGCATTTTCTTCAGGGTTTGTGGTGAGGACAGGAAGGAAGGGATGGAGGTAAACAGAGAAGGGCACCTTTACCAAAGCCGTATCTGTTCACAACATTCACATTTATGCTTCTTTTATAACCAGTGAGAGTAAAATCTGTCATAAATGCCTCATTTTCAACACAAACCTTGATTTAGCCTTTTTTTTTAATGGCTTTTGAATGACTTTGGACAGATTTTACAATTGCAGGCATTGTAAATCTGCAGTTCTCGGGTATTCTTATATATCTATATTATCTTATATATCTATATTATCTAACACATCTATATTATCTTATATATCTATATTATCTTATATATCTATATTATCTAACACATCTATATTATCTTATATATCTATATAATCTTATATATCTATATTATCTTATATATCTATATTTTCTTATATATCTATATTATCTTATATATCTATATTATCTTATACATCTATATTATCTTGTACATCTATATTATCTTATATATCTATATTATATAATCTTATACATGTATATTATCTTATATATCTATATTATCTAATACATCTATATTATCTTATATATCTATATAATCTCATACATCTATATTATCTTATATATCTATATTATCTTATATATCTATATTATATAATCTTATACATCTATATTATCTTATATATCTATATTATATAATCTTATACATCTATATTATCTTATATATCTATATTATCTCATATATCTATATTATCTTATATATATTATCTGCCTGTCTGGTATGATCTCCATATGAAGCCACCAGAGTTGTTGGATGAACACAAGATGATTCCTGTGTCACTGTGCCACAGGATGAGATCATTATTGAGGTCTCTCTCTCCTCCTGCCTCTCTCTCTGTAACAACACTTTCAGGCACTGCGGCAGAAACACAGTTTCCCACATTCCTTTCAGTGAGAGCCCTGCTGCAGTGGATGCAGCCACGGAGGGTTCTGGGGGAAAAACACAGCTGTGCAAACCCTCCACCCAAACCCTGCAGCATCACAATCATAACTTTGTGCTTATAAACATATTTCATTTGTCTACTTTCAGGTGCTTCTAAAGGGTAAAGGAGAAGTCATTGTTTTGAAAGTAACTCTCAGATATGTTTTGTCTCATCTTATGTCCAAGCCCTAAAGTAGAGATTGTCCTCAACAGTTAAAAACATAATGAACCTGTTTTTCAAATAAATACTTTAATGTGAAATATTACCACCTGGTTTCTGCCTGAAGTTTGGACATTTTTATGCAGGGAGCCACGATGTTTTTGTTAAGTCGGGATGGCAAAGAGAGCTGAGTGTAAAATATTCAGTGTGCTGTATTTCCACTGTTTCCTGCCATCTACTCTCTGTATTATGATATTTATTACATGTTTCAGCTCATTAGACCTTATCCTGCAACACAAGTCAAAGTACTGCAATAAGTCAAGCATTTTCAGCTGTCAGTGTCATAACAATAGTAACCAAATTAATATGACCTGCCCCTATCGATCCAGATCCACAATAAATCTTATATATTCATAAATATTCGTTGACTAAATAGGCTTGATTTTTTTTTCTTTGACACCTAAAGCTTATTATCTATTGAGAAATTCACAAAACTGTTAAAACAATGTTAACAGAACCAGAACCAAAAGATCCTGGATCCACCTTGTAATCATAGAACCATCCCTCCACTAAATATAATCAAAATCTGTTGATAACTTTTTGAAATAATTTGTGTACAAACAGAAAGACAAACATGGACGATCACAAAATGTCAGCAGCGGTGATAAAGACGAAATGTCAAAAAATAAAAATTAACACATGTTAAATGTCAAATTATCTGTCATTTTCATTGACAACAGAAATATTATTGTTTCAAAGTGGAAGGCCGTGTTGTCTAAAGTTTGCCTCTTCTTCAGTCCTACATGATGGATGATGATAGTGTGAACACAAACAAATATTCACCCCTTCTCTTCTGAAAACCATAGCAGCAAACCAAAGAAGAAGAAGAAGTATACCAACGTTTCTTTCCTCCATTTCCTTCCATCATTCACCAAGACCGAAGTCCACTAAATGCTGCCTTGTATTCAGCAGGAGAGTCACGGATACGGAAAACCAAACGCTTCCATGTGGAGCATCTCAACACTGACAGCGTTGTGTACATTTCTCAGCCAAGCTAAAATTTTTCAGATGGGAATAAGCCGAATTTTGCATCTTTGCAACATTCCTGTCACGGTACTCAAGTCATTTGTGGCTTAGTGTTGAATTTGTGTGTAATCACGCCATGCAACAAATTCACCTTGCGTTCTGTGTGAACACACCATTACAGCATCTCTTTTTGCATCACAATGGCAGAGATGGGCCTCCATATTACTTTGGGGCTGCTTAAGGGGAACTAAACCAAACGAAACAATGCAGAGAGGTGAATAATCACTAACAGTGTGAGGAAGACACTGACGGACTCCATCTTTACTCTGCAGAATAGAAACAACGTACAGCACGTTAGCTGCTCTCCTCTCCCTCTTTTTAAGGCTATTCTGTACATAAGGCTGACCTATTTAGCTGAATGCAGCGCTGCCAGAGTTGTGTTCATTTGTGTGGGTCTGTTTGCAGCTCAGTCTTTGGCAGGCAGGCAGTCAGAACAGAGAGAAGCTCAGTGAGGAGGTTGATTTGGAGCCAGGCGGTTGAAGAGAAGCTACAAAAGAGGATTCACTCTCTTTTCTGTCAGTGTTTAGAGTTGTGTGTGTGTGTGTGTGTGTGTGTGTGTGTGTGTGTGTGTGTGTGTGTGTGTGTGTGTGTGTGTGTGTGTGTGTGTGTGTGTGTGTGTGTGTGTGTGCATATGTCTGTGTGAGCTGTGACTGCTTCTGTCTGCAGTGCAGTGTCTCATTAGCCACAAACACACAAACACACACAGGCCCACCTGAAGTAAGATCCTGTCAGCCTTATTAAAACCTGAGAGACGTTTCTCCTCCAGCAGCAAAAGGTAATAATTATTCTGTTATCTTCTCATCATCACCTGCAGCAGAAGCAGTGAATGTGTTTATGAGACAGATTATGTTTCTGCATCCTCCCTGCTGTTACACCCACTCCATTCAGCTCCTGCTGCAGCTCCTCTTAGACCTCAGAGCTCCTCTCCCACACATGAAAGGGAGGAGCAGCTTTACTCCAATCTAATGTAAAATCTAAATATCAAATCTAATGATCTTATATGATAATATGCAACTATTGTATGAGGTAGGTGTATTCTGGTCAGCAAATAAGAGCAAACACATGCAAAGACATCCATTCCTTTAAGGAAATATTGCATTGTAGGTTTTCTGCAGCTGCTGCTGAAGGTATTTTATTTAGCAAGCGCTCCTTCGTTCCAGGGAAGTCCCACCTCGCCGTCGTGCAGGGCGTGAACAACGAGGGCGAGGGCGACCCCTTCTATGAGGTGATGGGCATCGTCACCCTGGAGGACGTCATCGAGGAAATCATCAAGTCAGAGATCCTGGATGAGACAGACCTCTACAGTATGAATGCAAACACACACACACATGCATGAAAAAGGATCATTTTAAAGTTGTGCGATTTGAGGATCTTTTCATTTTAAGTGTGATGATGATGTGCATCTTGTCCTGTCAGCTGACAATCGTTCAAAGCGGCGCGTTTCTCACCACGAGAGGAAGCAGCAGGACTTCTCCATCTTCAAACTGTCTGAGAACGAGATGAAAGTGAAGATTTCTCCTCAGCTTCTCCTGGCAACGCACCGCTTCCTCTCCACAGGTAACGTCCAATCAGCTCGCTGCTGTCTGTCTTCTTCTGTCAGGAGGGATGTGAAAGATCGACCAATGTTCAGCTGCAGTTCTGTAAGAAGTTTGGGTCAGACATCCGAGGTTAAGGATTTTATTTAAGGGGTGACGACTGAAACAACGTTACTCAACAGGAAATCATATGTCCTCTTGTTTCCTGTCTAATAATGACTTTAAAATAAACCTTTTAACATTGACTTCCTCTTCACCAAACCTTACCGACCTCAGAGAAGGGATGAAGAGCATCAGTGTATGATGAAAGCTCACACATGAAAGAGTAAAATGACATAAATGATTAATATTAACGCTCTCTTTGCTCCATCAGAGGTGGAACCCTTCAAACCGGCTCACATCTCAGAGAAGATCTTGTTGCGGCTGATCAAACACCCCAGCGTGGTTCAGGAGCTCAAGTTTGATGAGAGGAACAAACGGGCGCAGCAGCACTTCCTGTTCCAGCACAACAAACCGGTGGACTATTTCATCCTGGTGCTGCAGGTGCCTGCCTCTCTTTCAGACAGAGTTATATAACTGTAGTGGTTCAGTCCCTCTGCTGCAGCAGCATACAGAAGCTGTAAAAGATACCCTAATGTGGCCTTGGGTTAAAAAAAAAAAAAAAAAGACCCCTGGTCTTTATGTCAGCATAGAAAATGTTGCACAATTAAATCAAAATGTTTATCTTCTTGTCCCAAAGAGAAGCTTCATGAGTTGTTTTTTTTATTTCTTAAGGGTCGAGTCGAGGTAGAGTTCGATAAAGAGGCGCTGAAGTTTGAGAATGGAGCCTTTTCTTACTTTGGGGTACCTGCCATCATGCCAACAGGTACAAATACACACATACACCTCGTACTTGTATTCCTATGAGGACTTTTCACTGGTTAACATCTCCCCATCGGCCCCGACACACCAGTCCAACAGTCAGCTGTGGTTCCAGTTTTTGTCCCACACTGTTGGGACTATCCCACAACTATAATATGATTTCTTTCCTCATAATTATGAAGTTATTCTCATAATAAATGACTTTCTTCCTTCTTCTTCTAATATTTCAACATTATTCTTATAATATTTGGACATTATTCTTGTAGTATTAGAACTATATTCTCATAATTTTTCAACATTATTCTTATAATTTATGTTTTACTTTACTTTAATCTCAGTGTTGCCCCTTTACTCTGTCGTGCTTTTAGGTGTTGGTTAGAGCTTGGCGAAATAACTAGTAGGTTAATAATAGCTGGCTAAGTTACACGTCTTGTGTTGCATTTTCTCTGTGCTTGGCTGTATCAGTGAAGTGGATTTAATAATGGTAAAATAACACATGCATGTGCAGAGATGTCCATGTTTATGACAAGGGAACTGCAATCTGAAACTGTCACATAAAGTATTAATGCTCACATATGTTACTTTAAATAAAATATTAAACTTACCCACACAAACAAACTAAATAAAACTGCTTCCAGTATTAACTGGTAGCTTTTAAAGTTAAACACACAGAGAAGAAGAGGTGAAGCCTGTGAGTGAATATGTGCATCCTGTGTTTTAACAGAGTAAACCTGATTGGGACAAATCCACAAATCTTCAGTGGCGGCATTTAAATCCTTCTGAACAGCAGAAACCATTTCAAACCTTCCAAGTCATTTGAGTGCCAGACTGCTGAATGCAGCATTCATGGAGTAAAGAAGCTTTGCATATTAAACAGGGTGCAACAAACAGTGTCCCTGAGCTCGTCTACGACTGGATGCTGATTGGTTGAGAATACTGCTCCTGTAAATGTGTTTTATTACATGTTTAAAGTTTCCATGCAGTCCACAGATCCCCCTCCCGCAGCAGTGGTTTGGACCGCTCTGAGTCCATGCTGTACGGAGGAAGCACGGGCCAGCTGAACGGAGGGGGGAGCGTCTACCTGCCAGACTACTCTGTCAGACAGCTCACACATCTCCAGATCATCAAGGTGCCCACTGAGTCCCAGACCTCACACTGGATCTCACTCTTAACTAAACTGTTTCCACTTTCATGATGATCTTCTGACTGTTTTAGCAGAATAGAGGAAGTGAAAAGAAAGAAGTGATGTTTTCACCAGCGTCTGTTTTGTTTGTTTGACTTCAAGCAGGATTACATAAAAATAGTTGTTGATTGTCATGAGACCTGCGGGGAGGGTTGGACGTGTGACAGCGAGGAATGAATTATATTTTGAAGTGGATCTGGATAAAGGGGCGGAGTCAGGAAAGTCCATGATTTTCTAATTCACTTTCTTTAACTTTATTAACCCAATCTTAGGTTAGTCATTGAAATTTGGATTCAGGTTTAACTGAATAAGAAAGGGACTGTTGGGATAAGGTGCAGGTATGAGATCTACTGAGTGCCCCTCTAGTTTTTGCAATGTTCTTGTTGTTTACAAAGTGCTGCTTAACGTATATAAAGTCACACTATATGCTGACACTGCTGCTTTACATGTCACGCCTCTTTTGCCTGTAAAACTCTGGCACACTAAAATCACACACTAGGTACTGTGGTTGGTTGTTTGGTCAGTATAAAATGGCAGAGAAGAGAAGGGTCATCATGGCTTCTTATGTGTCTGTTAAATGGTTTGAAATCAATAGTGAAAGTCTAATTGCCTAAAGAGGCAATAAAAAATAAAAATTATTATTAATCAATTAAATCAACTAACAGGCAGTTTTCCTTTAATAATTTAATCCCATTCACTCCAATTAGGTTCCATATAGATTTACTCAGATCGACTTCATGGTGCAGATTTACTGCCACAGAAATAACTGTGATTTAATATTACCCATAATACTTTGTGTTTCAGATCACCCGGAGCCACTACCAGAACGCTGTAACAGCCACCAGGATGGATAGCTCTCCTCAGACGCCTGATGCTGATGCCCGTCTGACAGACGGCAACACGCTGACCCCAGAGCCTCCGACAACACAGCACGCAGCCACCCTAATGCCCCCACAGCACACCTCCACCACCACCACCCTAATGCCCCCACAGCACACCACCACCACCACCACCCTGATGCCCCCACCCAGAGAGCCGAGCCGGCCCGGCTCAGCCCGGACCCGAGGACAGCAGTCCAGCGTCCCTCACAGCACCTCACTGCTGAACGAAAAGAACCGCATCGTCCGTGAGTTGACTCAGCTCACAGAGATGTTTTATCATGATGCATGAGGAGGGTTACATTCATAAAGGTTTCATTCACTTCATCTTATCATGTCAGGTGGCAGCGTCACATCATCTGATCTAAATCCAGACATATGTTTTTAATTTGAATTATTGTTTCTCAGTCATTTCAAACTAATTATATTCATACTTTTTGCTGATCAATTTACTCAGATTATTTAAATTGAGTTTACCAAAATGAATTATATGAATCCAGATTAATTTAATTTGACCACAGTAAAACAAAGTTACTTAGAAATCAAAGTTACATACTAAAATAAAATATTTTTAGCCACACTGAAAAAAAGTTATGTTAAATTTACTTCATTTTATTTTGTCAAGTTGCACGAAAGGTCTCAGTTCAGAGGGGCAGTGCAGACTAGTTGTTTTTTTGGGGGGGATATAAATTAATTCCAACTTGGCAACCCAGTTCAAAATCTATCATGACGTGTGGGTGCTTTGAAAAACAGGCTCAGGTTTGTTCTGATTCTGTGTGTTCTGTAGGGAGTAAGTCTGATGGCCAGAAGAGTCCCAGCGACTCAGTGTTTCTCAGGATGGATGAGATCCCGTACATCAGGGAGGACAGATCTGAGAGTGACACACACACCGGTACGACATTTCTGTCAACGCTAGCTTTCAGACAAGAAATCTGATTGGTCACAAAGATGCTTCTTCAATTATAGTCACATCCAAGTATTTCCTCAAGAAGAAGTCCCCAAAACGTATCTGAGTGCAGAGGTGGCATGTAACTAAGTACA